>OZ038496.1:33035831-33038331 GCA_964036315.1 Acanthosepion esculentum | reverse complement strand
GAGGATATCCATATTCTAGAGCGGCTAGTCAATCCCTATTGCAGGCGCTTGCTCAGGAGCATCTGTGTTTGCTCTACACCCACAGAGCGCACCTGTGGCTTATACTGCAACTATGCTGAGCAGACCTTAGTTACAGTTTCTGGAAAAGAGCGTGATCAACAATTTGAATAAGGCCAGCACGCTCAAGCCCTCGGCCACGATGACTTGTGACTTCGTGCTAGCACAGCTATCGGGGGTTCCGTCTACTCAGTTTTAAAAACAAGCCGTTTGGTCAACCCGTGGTATAGTTTTCAGGCACTGTCCAAAGGCTTGAAAGATTTTGGTTTTGCTGCACGCTGATATCGTCCCCTCCAGTCAGGAAGCATCTCGACCATGGTGAGATTCGAACCCGGGTCTCATAATCAAAATGCGAATGTTATAACCACTTGGCTACGTGTTCATGTAGCTATTCCAACACTAAAACGATGAGACGTAATTGCCAATATATTGGCACTTTCATTAGAACGACTGCCTTGTAAATATTTATAGAAATGACATAGGGCAGCCACTTCATGGCTGTGAGAAAGTGACCGAAGTCGAAATGCCAGTTTACGACCGATAACACGCGGGACATATAGCAGGAGCACCAGACCAGATATGGTAGCAAAAATATTCAATTCACGGACGAATGGTAGATTTAAAATGTTCAGTATGGATTCTAGTGGGAAAAACACACTCCCTACACAGTAAACCAACTTTCCTAGAAGTAGGCCTAGCAATTGATTTAATATAATTCCTCCACTTCATGTCAGTGAAAAGAGTGAGACCAAGAAGGCGTAGCGAGTTGTTCTCCTGGAGGTTAGCATCATCCATGATGATGGAAGTCAAAATAGTTCTCTATGGTGGTTAAAATATAACGGTTTCGTTTTGGAGGTATCCAAATTCAAAAGCAAGAAAAGGTAAATTAAATAAAAACAAATGGAAATGAGAAAGGAAGGAATAGAAAGAAAAAAATTAAATGAAAGGATAGAAAACTAAAAAGAGAGAAAGAAATTAAATGAAAAGAAAGAAAGAAATTAGATGAAAAAGAGAAACAAATTAGATTAAAAGAAATCAAATGAAAAATGACAAAGAAATTAAATGAAAAGCGAGAAAGAATTTAGATGAATGAAAAGTGAGAAAGAAATTAGATGAAAAAAGAGAAATAAATTAGATTAAAATAGAGAAAGAAATTGTATGAAAAATGAGAAAGAATTTATATGAGAAAGAAATTAGATGAAAAGAGAGAAAGAAATTAGATGAAATGAGAGAAAGAAATGAGATGAAAAGAGAGAACGAAATGATATGAAAAATGAGAAATTAATTAGATGAAAAGGGAGAAAGAAATTAGATGAAAGTGAGAATGAAATTAGATGAAAAGAGAGAGATAAATTAGATGAAATGAGAGAAGGAAATTAGATGAAAAGAGAGAAATAAATTAAATGAAAAGAGAGAAATAACTTAGATGAAAAAGAAAGAAATTAGATGAGAGAAATTAGATGAAAAGAGCGATAGAAATTAGATGAAAAGAAAGAAAGAAATTTGATGAAAAGAGAGAAATGAATTAGATGAAAAGAGAGAATAAACTTAGATGAAAACAGAGAACGAAATTAGATGAAAAGAGAGAAATAAATTAGATGAAATGAGAGAAGGAAATTAGATGAAAAGAGAGAAAGAAATTAGATGAAAAGAAAGAAAGAAATTTGATGAAAAGATAGAAATAAATTAGATGAAAAGAAACGAAGCAAATGACAAAAGGCATGAAAAAAAGACAAAAAGAAAAGAAAATTATGAAAAGAGAAGTCAGAATGAACCAAGGAAAGAAAAAAATAATGAAAGAACGAGTGAAGCGGAAAGCAAGTAATAAAGAAGGAATATGAAATAAACTCGATGAAAGGAAGGGAGAAAAAGATGGAAGAACTTTTAAGAATAAAAGTTAAGTACAAAAAAGAAAATGAAGTAAAAAGAATAGAAATGAGAATGAAACGAAGAAAGAAGAGAAAGAGAAAAAAACAACAATAAATCAAAGAAAAAGAAACAAACAAGAAATTAAACGAAAGAAATAATGAACTTAAAAATAATCTGAAGAAAAAGAGAAAAAAAAGAAAAAAGAACAATAGCATAATGAAAGTTTTTATGTGACTATTCATATAACCAAAGGAATGCTTGTGACAGGAGAAGGATAACCAAACAATCAGGTCATTAACAACAAAAGACGGTTCCTTACAACTCGAATGAAACTCAATAAACGAAGGGAAAAAGAAGAAAGCGGTATCTTCCAAAAGACTTCAGAAAGCAAAATAAACATATCCTTTATAAAAAATAAATAGTAAAATGATGAGACATAAGATTTAAGAATAAAATAGAAAATCAAATCGATGATCAATGACTGTATGCATGGCTGTACTTTCCAACGATGACAGATTCTATGTAAAAGGAAAGGAAGGAGGAACGGCTTCAATGGAGTGAAGGATTTTGTGCA
>OZ038496.1:32953331-33030831 GCA_964036315.1 Acanthosepion esculentum | reverse complement strand
GGTAAGACGATAAACCACATCTGACAGCAAGACCTCTGATGAGGGGAGTTTGAGGAGCGTAGAACCTCCTCTTAATTGCTGGTGTTCCCAGGTCCATCCAGACCCAGAGTGATAGTACCTGTTAGGGTCCCAGCTATGGGCAAATTAACACCCAAACTTGGGTCAAAACAATATGGAAGTGTAAAAATAGGTTTTAATTCCAGCAATACAAAAAATAAAAAAATATTACCAGCAATGAATTTTTGAAGAAAAAAATTATTACTTGCAATAGATTTTTGGAAAAAATATTACATCAATACATTTAAAAAATATATAAAAAATAATAACCATCAATACATTCTTTGAAAACAAAAATATTAACAGCAATATATTTTTGAAAATTTATATATATATATACAGTGCTGTTCGATAAAAGTGACTCACCTGTTTTTTTTTACTAAATGTTCCCTTCTCCGATGAAACGAAAGTTGAGCTAAATTCAAAGGATAAGCGATTTAAAATCCGAAGAAGAAGCTTTGAGAGCTCTTTGAATTTAGCAGTAAGTACTGTCAAGCATCCGTTCAGTACAATGTTCTGGGGATGCTTTTCTTTTCATGGAACTGGTTTCTTAAAACCTATTGAAAAGACCCTCAGAGCGAGCAGTACAAGAGAATTTTAGAGTCTTGTCTGCTCCCTTCTGCTGAAAGGGTGCAAATCGACCCCACCAAGCTCATTTTTATGCAGGATAATGCTCTCTGTCACAAATCAAAATTGATGAAGGAATACTTTGATGAGAAGCAGTTGAGTGTTATGACACGGCCGCCCCAATCTCTTGACCTCAACCCCATAGAAAACTTATGGAGCATTATAAAGTACAGGCTCTCGAGAAAGCAGTTGAGCAAGAAAGAGGATTTGAGTGTGAATTTCATATCCGAATGGAAGTCCATGCTTGGAAATGAGATTTGCCAGAACCTAATCAAGTCAATGCCAAAAAGGGTTGAAAAAGTTATTCAAAATAAAGGAGGACCCATAGATTATTAAATATTTCAAACTATATTACCTATTATAAATAAATTATACCTCTATTATTCTTTAATTAAAGCTGTTCGGTTATGTTTCTATTGATTACTAGTTGCAGGAAATACGTGAGTCACTTTTTTTGCACAGAATTTCTTCCTAAATTATAATTATCAGTAGAATACCTTAGGGTGAGTAAACTTTTTTACTAGGTGGTCGGGAAGGGGTCTTTATATTAGTAAGATTAAAAATTAGTCTGACCCCAAAAACAATAGTCGAAAAAATTTTTAAGTAAAAAAATCAGGTGAGATACTTTTATCGAACAGCACTGTATATATTACCAGCAATACATTTTTGAAGGAAAAAATATTACCAGCAGTAAAAACCTGGTCGGCATTAAATAAACAGTGAGGTTGATATGCCGTAAAACAAAACAAACCAAACCACTATATACTGAGATAGATAGATAGATAGATAGATAGATAGATAGATAGATAGATAGATAGATAGATAGATAGAATATATTACCAGCAGTAAATATCTGGTCGGCATTAAATAACCCATTGAGGTGTTGATATGCCGTAAAACAAAATAAACCAAACCAATTACAATCCCCCAAAAAACATTTTCTGCCTTTAAATATCCAGCAAAAGTCTGATAATCCGTAAAAACCAAATCAAACAATCTTGGACTAAATCTATAAAAATGACATTAAAATTGTTTCATTTTCGTTGTTTTCCTCTGTTCCTCTTGCCTTCAATCTGTCCTGTGAGTACCAAATTTTCCAAGCCTCTTCCTCCTGATGTGCCCTAGAAAATTCAACTGTCACTTCTTGATGTTAAATATAAGATTCCTTTTTGTTTGCATTTTCTCTAAAACTTCGTCTTTGCTAGCATATTCTGGTCATGGTATCCTCAGCATCCTTCTGTAGAACCATATTTCTGATGCTTTAAATCTCTTCTTCATTTGTGGGGAGATTGTCCAACATTCACTGCCATACGGTACTCTTTTCATTGTTTCTAACGAAGTTTTCCTGTTTCCTAATACACTGCTTAGCTTTTGGAATGCACCTTCGGCTATTCCAATGCGCCTTCGGATTTCAGTGTCGCACTTTCCGTCCTCTGTTAAAACACTTCCCAGTTACAGAGCAACCTCGGTTCTCGAACGTCTCACATGTCGTGCAAATCGGTATTCGAACAGAATATTCGAGATGAAAATGCCTTGGTTATCGAACAAAATTTCGGTTCTCGAACAACATTGCAGAACCGAGCCGAACCGAGCCGAGCCGAGCCGAGTTAACCCGAACAGAATCATTTCTTAGTCGACCGATGTGTTGTATACATTCGTGGGTTGTGCTGTGCCTTTCTTTTCCAAATTTATTGTACTGTCCCTCTTTTTTCTCTTTGTTAGTCCTCAGTCATGGCTCCACAGAAAGCTGGCGATGATACTGGTAAAGAAAAAAGAAAAGTTAAGAGAAGAACAATTGCTGTTGATATTGTCTCTTCCTACTCAGCTTCATATGGCAAAATCAACGATCTATACTATTCTTATAAATAAAGAGACGATCATGTCTTTCCTCCCATTTTCCAAACAATAACATCTCTTTCCTTCCCCTTCAACTTACGCTATCAACTCTCCTACATACTGGTACGGTAAAATTGAAATGTTTGTCTATATTTTATCTGTTTAGTATTTTTTTTTTCTTATATATAATCATTTTCATTAGTTTTGTGTATTATATGGTTTTCATTAGTTTCGTCTATAAATTTGTGCACAAAGTACTGTTGTTAACTTTTAAATAAAAAATAAAATAAATAAATAGTTTCGCCTTACGAATATTTCGGGTTACGAACGGGCTTAAGGAACGAATTAAATTCGTGAGCCGAAGTTCCACTCAATTTGAAATGTTGTACTTGTTTGATTTTCACATCCTCGATTTGTAATTTTTATTTTGTATTTTGGGCTTATCCTTTTGCTAACAACAATGCATCATGTCTTCTTGCAGTTATTCCTTTCTTCTCCCTTTTTTTACTAAATTCTGTAGTTTTCTTTACTTGTCTGCTGTCAACACAGCCATCTGTATATCATATGTTCTTAAGATTATGGCCGCCAATAACGAATCCTTGCTGTATAGGTTGAATAGGCCCCCGGTTAGAAGACAGATCCTTCTCTTCACCCCTTTCTATCTTTTTTTTATATCTGCGGGAAACATTTTCTATCCATATGTAAATGGTTGCTGTCCGTTTCTTGATTATTAAAATATATTCATTTTATTAGGGAATACGATGAAATATATAGACTCGGGAATATTTAAAACGTAATATCTGATTTAGCCCCCTACCCTTTATTAAATGACGACCTGTTTGATCTGTTATGTTGGAGAGATCGAAGCGAATATCAGCCCAGCGTGTTGTGATCAAGCGCAAGAACATCAAAACAAAGTAAAATTATTAATTCTAAAAGAATCGTGTTTTCTTTTTTCTTTAAGTACTTTGATGAGCAAACGTACGGATCATCATAAAAATTACCCAGTAATTTTAAGCGTTCTGCTTTTCCGATAACACTGACGAACCAACAGCGAGAGATGTGGAAATGTCATTTATATATGAAATAGGGAGAAAAAATGGCAAACCTCCATCTTTACGAACCTCACCTCTGAACTCAGTCGCTACCCTTTTCATCGAAATGCTACCAAAGCCACCAAATCATACGCTACCCAATCGACAAATGCATCGAAACGAACCAATATTGAAGCTGCCACCTTACTTGATGTAAATACCTTGTCTATATTGCCAGAAAGCTGTTCGTCCCATCTTTATTATCGTTTGTCTCTTTGGCTTCCGCATCAGTACGCATGCGTTGTTTTAAGGACTTTGCACTGGAAGCATTAAAAGTCGTCAAACTGGAAGGAGGAGATGAAGAAGCGGCGTTTCTTGGTTGGAAGCATTTGATTGATGAGATAAGGAAGGTGGGAAGGTGAGAAGGAAGGAAGGAAGGAAGGAAGGGTGAAAAAACTTGTTCGACTTGCCTTCTTTCAGAGAACGTTTAGTAAGGTTGAATGGGAAATAAAAGTGGAAAGAAAAAGAAAATGCAGAGAATCAACGAAGGAAACTGAAAAGAAAGAGAAAAGAAGCATAAAATAAAGGAAAATTCCATGAAGCAAAAAGAAGAAAATTTCAGAGAAATAAAGAATATCGAAATCGTAGTATACAGAAGGAGAAAGAAATTTTTTAAAAACAGCGAATATGAGAAAAATGGAATGAATGAAAAAATGAATTAATGTATGCATGAATGAATGAATGAAGGAAGGAAGGAAGGTGTTGGAGGGACAAAAAAAAGGAATGGTGGTAAGGAGGAAGGATGTTAAAGAGAAAAGAAAAAAGAAAGGAAGGAGTGAATAAATGAAGGAAGGAAGGAAAGAAAGAAGGAAGGAAGTGTTGGAGGTACAAAGAAGGCAGGGTAGTAAGGAGGAAGGATTTTAAAGAGCAAAGAAGGAAGGAAGAATAAATGAATGAATGAAGGTCGAGAAAGAGAGGAATAAAGTATGTGAGTGAGTGAAGGATGGAAGGAAGGAAGGAAGGAAGGAAGAAATCAATGTTTTAAAAACAATGAAAGATTATGAAAAAAAAAAGATAGAAAAAGAGAAAGGAAAAATAAAGCACAAAGAAAGAAAAAAGGAACGATAAAAAAGTGAAGTAAATGACAAGCTACAGAGAGAGGGAAAATGAAGTAGAAAGAAAGAAAGAAAGAAAGAAAGAAAGAAAGAAAGAAAGACAGAAAGAAAGACAGAAAGAAAATGAGGGAAGGACCGATTGCAAGAAAGAAAGAAAGAAAGAAAGAAAGAAATGAGAGAAGGACCGATTGCAAGAAAGAAAAAAGAAAGAAAGAAAGAAAGAAAGAAATGAGAGAAGGACCGATTGCAAGAAAGAAAAAAGAAAGAAAGAAAGAAAGAAAGAAATGAGGGAAGGACCGATTGCAAGAAAGAAAGAAAGAAAGAAAGAAAGAAAGAAAGAAAGAAAGAAAAAAAGAAAGAAAGAAAGACACAAACAAACAAACAAACAAACAAACAAACAAACAAAAACTGATTGGTGCAATAAAAACAACATACACTAAGAGGAAAGGAATAAAATAAAGCAAGAATGAATATTTTCTCCAGTGAAGAGAGGAAAACTCTTAATGTATATCGGCCACACGGAACACTTACCTCTGCTTTTTCATGGACGCATTTCGGGCATGTGGGTTTTTTTCATTAAAATGTGTTCCTGCGCACAAATATACGATCCTTTTCAAGCGTGAACGATCGCACCTCCTTTAAAAGAATAAGTGCAGGTAAAGTGTTGGGCATCGATAAAAGGTTTGAGTAGGAGTTACGTGCTCTTGATGAAAGAAAGCCTAACAATGATTCTCTTCAGCCGTTTCGGAGCTATTGGCAAGTGCTCATATCGGATTTTAATCTGTAGCAGTCGGTGTTTATTTACCGAAACACGAAGAGAATCGAAACGGTGTGTGTCCCTTTTTATTCAGGATACCGAGCAAACGAGACGAAGCAAGAAATTGCCCAGGCAAGGATTTACAACGAAAAGGCATCAGGACCCACCAATACACTTAACTAATCAATGACATAGGAAGAGGCTGAAATGAATCCCAGGAAACAGGCCACAATTAACGCGACAGTACCAGAAGGTTGTAAAGTAGAGTATTCACAGACATAAACACGCATATATATATATATATATATATATATATATATATATATATATATATATATATATATATATATTCATTCATTCCATTTTTCTCATATTCGCATCTGTCGCCTCTAAGTGTTGACTTCTATGTTCACTTTTATATATATATATATATATCTATATATATATATATATATATATATATATATATATATATATATATATATATATATATATCAGTCAGTTATGTCCCATACGTTATGCACGCTTAGGCGATCATGCATCTTTCGATAGATGACGGACAAGGCAGATTTTTCGCCGTAATAGGAAACTTTATGCGGTAGACCAGTTGCCATCCAAAGCTATAGCACCCAGTCTGTCCTGCTATTTACCCAAAGCTGGTGGGAGAAGAAGAGGATTCATACTTTTCCCCTGTTATCTCTTCTGAGCCCTGTTCCGCCATCCATTTATTCAAGCTCGCTAGGTAGGTTATGCGTTGTTTTCTTCCTTCCCGCTTGACTTCAATTTCGTCCTGTGAGTATCAAATTTTCCAATTCCTCTTTTCTTATGATGTCCCCCAGAAATTTCAACTGCCTCTTTCTGATGTATATTAAGTATAAGTTTCCTTTTTGTTTCCATATTTTTCCAATATCTTATCGTTGCTCACATGTACGGTCCACGGTATTCTCAGACACAGAATCACAAAGAACTGTACCAAATAATAGAAACACATCACTTGAGGACTTTCATCAGCAGCAACAGCTTAAATGGATAGCACAGGTAACTGAATGAGTAAATAATGATGCCTGAGCGTCTTAGTAAAGATGATACTTCTTTGAACCATGTGAACTTGTGCTAAAGAATCACTAACAAAGAAGTATACCAAAAAACAGAAAGAAAAAATATCATTTGAGGACACCACAATTTACTCCTGCCTCAAAAACAAGTCTAGTGTCGCTGACAAATTTAACCTGGCAGTTCGTCTCGAAAATCACCTCCAATCGGTTGTGAACTGGGACAGGAATTGGCTGGTGAACTTTAACGCCTCTAAAACAAAACTGCTCTCTATTAATCACCACAGGGATCCTTCCATATTTCCCATTAGAATGTCTGAAGCCCAACTTCTCGAGAGCTCTTCTCTGCGGCTGCTCGGTCTCACGCTGTCCGCTGACCTGAGATGGAGCAAATACATTTAGTCAATTGCGTCATCCACTGCAAGAAATGTTGGCTCCCTCTGCCGGGCCAGGAAATTTTGTTCCCCGGAATCGATCCTTCAAATATACAAATCAACCATTCGCCCTCGCATGAAGTATTGCTGTCATATATGGTCCGAAGTCCCTTCTGTTTGCCTCGGGGTTCTTGATAAGATCCAGAAACGGGTATGCAATGTAATTGGCCCTGATCTGTCATCTCGTCTGCAGTCGCTCTCTCACAGACGCACCGTCGCCTCGCTCTGTTTTTTCTACAAATACTTTCACGGTAATTGCTCCGATGAGCTGCTTTCGCTGGTTCCCAGGCTTCATGAATTCAAGCGCCCTACCAGGCTGACATCCCGCTCCCACCCTTTCACTGTTGAAACTGTTAAGTGTAGACGTCTCTTCTACTCCAATAGTTTCATTATCTCTCACCTCTCGCTTGTGGAACTCCCTCCCTTATTCCTGTTTCCCTGACAACCATAATCTCCATCTATTCAAATGTAACGTCAATCGACATCTCCAGTTGCCTTGATCTATCCACTATCCTTCTCCACATCCTTTCCTCTAACACTCCTATCTGCTCTCGCTCCAAATCTTCTGTAAGCCCTTGCATGCTAGTGGCTTCCAGCCTTGATTGGGGTGAAAAGCTTAAAATAAAAATTCCACAGCAGGAACAGCTGAAATGGATATCACATTGTTGTGGCCTTGTTAGGGCCAGAAATAAAGACACAAAGAGAGGAATAGATTTAAACAAATATATTAACAGAAACAGTAATACAAACATATATAAACGAGAGTGTTATAGCAAGAATGTTCGGCCGACTCTCAGAGCTGACTGCTGGAAACTTCCCTCTACAAAAGGCAGTACCTGCTCCTATTTATAGCTGGGAGAGTCTATGAGTATGTGGGTAAATTACCATAACACACGTAACTGAAAGAGAAAATAATGAAGCCTGAGTGTCTTAGCAAAGATCATTTTTCTTTGAACCTTGTGGACTGGTGACACAGAAACACAAAGAACTGAACCAAATAACAGAAACATCACTTCAGGACATTCAACAGCAGTAAGAACTAAATTGAATTGCGCATGCAACTCGAATAGAAAATAATGAAAGGATCATGCTGTTGCTATTCAATAGCAAGTGAAATGAAGAAAAGCCCTTATCAGTACTGGAAAGAGTGATAAAAAAATCTAAACTGTCGTCTGTATGCAACCGTTTTCTCAGATCAATGGTTAAAAATGGTTTCGACCCATTAAAGTCTGTCGGTTTTAGAGATGAACTTCCTTCTTCGAACTTGAACTGGCGATGCAGACTTACAAACAAAGAACTGTACAAAAAAACAGAAACTATATAGTTTTAAAAATATCAACAACTAAATAGGATAACACATGTAAATAGAAGGAAAAATAATGGCAAAATTTCTGAGATGAGGTATTGTAACTATTTATACTATTTACATAATTCGGACTGTTGTCCTCATCTTTATTACCATATTCACAAGGTTTCGGCCGCTGTGGATGAAAGTGTTGAAGTAATCCAATGACTTGACCCAAAAGAGTTGCGATTTCATTGCCTGGCCACAGCAGAGGTGAACAAAAACTTGGAGAGTTGAGTTATTAATGGGAAATAACTGATATATCTGGAAGAGGCATGGCAAGTGGAACAAGAACAATCCCTAATGGACGAAATAAAGGGGTCGGTTCAAAATTCCAATCACCCGAAACGTCGTGAATATGACAACAAAGATGAGGACAACAGTCCGAGCAATGTAAATAATGTAAATAGTTACAATTCTCCATCTCAGAAATATAGAGAGATTCTGGAGAAGACCTGATCGTTCAACGGTCGAAATGTCGTGAATATGGCAGCGAAGATGAGGACAACAATCTGAATAATGTATTTAATTTTCTTGGGGTCCTCGAAGTAATAAAATATTATATATGTTATTCTGCTTTCACAATTGAATACATGGTAGATGATACTCAGCTTCTGTGCATATACATGTTTGTGTGGACATAATTACTAGAGGCGGTGATATGTGTGTTTTATGTTGTAGTTTTTTTTAAGTTATATTTTGGAATACAGTTTGATTTCTTTAATAAATTTTAGGATATATGGATTAATGGATTAGGATATTATATGGATTAATGGATTAGGATATTATGTGGATCGATGGATTAGGATATTATATGGAGTAATGGATTAAAGTATTATATGGATTAATGACATGAAAGAGTTCTTTCATGTTGATTGGCTGATTTTGTTTAGTGATATATCAACCGCTATGGGTTATTTAATGGCGAAATCTAAATATTTTGAATGCAATTCTATGCCTTCAACTACAGATAAAACGTAGTGTTGGTCAGTTTGTTATAAAATTTATTGTTGATAATCTTACTATAAAATTTAATGCTGGTCATTCTGCTTTATTGTTGGTCATTTTACTATAAAAATGTATATTTATATTTTCATGGTGTTTTTTTGTTTTTGTTTTTTTGTTGTTTTTTTTTCGGGTGTTCATTATTTGCCCATAGATGGGACCATCTAACAGTGCTCTTAGTAAATTATCATATTAATAAAGTAAAGAAAGAAAGGAAAATAGATAAAAGAGGCAATAACGCCGCCATGCGTTTATCGTCTGCTTGAGAGAAATGTGAAACCTCATCCATTTTTTTATTTTTACCCTCTTACTTCATTAAATAATGTTATATAGGACTCCAGTTTCGCTGCCGACACTGGAGTTTGAACACCGATCACCAAACAGGCGATCCCATTTTGAATAAGTAGATCACGTGATGTTATACGGATTACTATACGGATTAATATTCGGATCACTATAAGGTGGTTACTATACGAGCGAGTATTATCGAGCAAGTACTATTAGTGCGAGTGCTATTCGAAGGCGTCTAATACCAGCATTGTTCAATACTATAGTTGTATCTGCGATTACAAAGTCTCTACTACAACGAGCATTACGAAAGTGACCACGAGTATAGAAAATAATGAAAGGATCATGCTGTTGCTATTCCATAGTAAGTGAAATGAAGAGAAGAAGCCCTTATCAGTACTAGAAAGTGCAATAAAAAAATCTAAACTGTCGGCTGTATGCAACCGTTTTCGTTGATATCACAAAAAATAACGACATGAATTCATACTCATGATTATTATTGAAACACTTTATTAAATTTGTTAAGCTCAAATATTAAACGATGCAGTGGGTATTTTCCACTGAATTCTTTATATATGAAAGATAGGAAGTTGTGGGGAGCCATCATTGCCTCCTTCCGGAAGGAACAAGGTCGATAAAAGAAGATCTCATATTTACCTGTGTAGAACTAAATGTAAACAAAATTATCGACTCTTTCACAGTTCCACACGGCGCGAGTGCCTGTAAGTGAACGGCTGCCGATTCTTAGGCATTTGCCAATCTCAAATAAGTACTGGATTGAAGATTTAAATATTTGTAAGCGTAAAATGAATTTCGAGAAGAAGCGAGCTGACTTTTATGGACAGTCATGACATGTCGACTTGTCACTCTTTGTCGGAGGGAATAAAATTGGATTCTGATTGTCAACGTTGATCGTTGGTAATGTAATTACCAAGGTGTCAGGTTCGATCTCATCTTGACCCTCACAAATCAACGCATTATATAGCATCTTCCCTTTTTCCAATTCCCCAGCAACGGGGTAGTTGCGGGATGAAATTTATCCAGAACGTAAGGGACCGAATCGCTTTTCGTGTTAATAATATTGTTCAGATTAAAGATTTATTCGCGAGGAAATATCTGATCTATGTCATTTCATTAAATGTTGGGGGACGAGTAAAGCGGTCTTATTTCTACCTCGTTGTTGCTGGGTCGGTAGTTCGCTCTTGGGGGACAGTACTGGTATATCACAAGCATCAATTACTCGCCCTGGCTCGCTGAAGTTTGGCACAAGGCAGATATTGAGAAACAGCACACTGTGAATTTTTCACCGTTTTGTTTACATAGAAAAAGATTGTATGAAGCGAATGCCTTTCTCGGTTACAGATTTCTGTGGTTATTAATAGGGATATCAAAATCAATTATAGGTTTGGCTTGGTTTGGTTTATTTTGTTTTACGGCATATCAGTCTCAATGGGTTATTTAATGCCGACAAGATTTTTAGGATAGGTTCGTATGAATAGATTAGGTATTCTGTGTAAGAAATCAGTTTGTAGATCAGAATTTCATTGACGTAAAGAGGGATTTTTTGTCGAGATTCAAATGTATTGCTGGTACTTTTTCAGTAATTGCTGGTAATGTTTTCTTTTTTCAAAAATGTATTGCTGGTATTTTTACTATAAAAAAACTATTTTTTATACTTTCATAGTGTTTTGACACTAGTTTGTGGAGTTCACAATTTGCCTACAGCTTGGACCCTAACAGGTGCTCCCACCCCGGGTCAGGTTGGATCTGGGAACAACAGCAATTAAGAAGTGGTTCCACGCTCCTCAAAACCTCACGATCATAGGCCTTGCGAACGGATGTAGTTCATAGTCATACTCAGAACGGACAATTTTAGGGGAAGGATGTATGACAAAGTAGAAAAGCATATCGTGTGACGCGTTTCGACCTTTAGGATTTCATCAGACTAAGTTTATGTTTATGTTGATGCAATGCAATGGGAATTTTAAATATAAAGATGATTTTTTTTTAATTATATATGTTTTGGGTCTATAATCTATCCGATTTCATTTCGATTCTTTTTCTTTATGTTTGTGTTTCCATCACTTTTGTTATAAAATATCCCACATAGTGATAATAGAAGATCAGCCAAGAATAATGAAACGTTGTAAGAACCTGGATGCAAATTTACTGTGGATGTTGTAGCAGTTAAAGCACTTTCTATATATTTCCTTGTTAGTGAAATGTTTTATCTTAATAAGGATTAAATAGCAATAAGTTTCTGAAAATATTCAAGTATCGCTTTGTCATTCGCGCCCAATTTCAATGTCAGTTATCAGTTATCTCCTGTTAATTCCCCTCACCAAGTTCTCCACCGCCTGAACCAGGTATTGAACTCACGCTCTTTGGGTCCTGTCACTGGATCTAACTAACGCCTTTATCCACTGTGCCATGTTGTAATAAATATGGCGACAGAGATGAGGACAATACTCCGAATAATGTAAATAGTGTACATAATACCTCATCACAGAAATATATTTATATAATATTAGTGGTCAATATACATATATATATATATATATATATATATATATATATATATATATATATATATATATATATATATATATATATATATCGAAGTTATAGAATCCAGGTAGAGCTCAATGTCCAGGGCAGAGCAAGAATATGATATAATATAAAGGGCACAAACACTAATATTCCATGGTTATAATTCATTACATTGGAATCGTAATCACGATCCAATTCATTACACCTACAAATAACCATGGAATATTAGTGTTTGAGCCCTTTGTATGATATATATATATATATATATATATATATATATATATATATATATATATATATATATATATATTTAAATAAAAACAGACCACTTTAAGGTTCCATGTAATAAATTATTTCATCACAGCCCTTTTAAAGGACCGCGATGAAAATTAAATTAAATTACTAAATTAGATTATTAAATTCAATTATCAAATTAAATTATTAATTATTTAAATTATTTAATATTAAATTTATTATATTTTATTAAAATTATTTTATTAAAATTTATTAAAATTTTAAATTATATATATTATTCGACAACAAAATCCAAAATTGCCTGATATTGGCGGGTTGGAGGTATGAATCTATTTCAACCAAAGAGAAGAACGTTAGTCTTATTCAGCCCCGGTGTATAGGCCATGTCCGTATTGGAATTAGAAATTTAATTTTATTATCGTAGATAATTAATTTGTTTTTCTTGTTCTCATCTACTGATGCTGTATATTTCTTTATAATGATACTACGGGAAAAATCATCCTACTTATATATACTTACTGATGAACTTACTGAAATACAAAACAAGAATCAGACATTTATAGTACATAGTGAATACGACAGAATTAAGAAGAAAACAAGTAACATACTAAAGATTTTGTGTGACTATATGATATAATAGTATCAAAAGCTCGACAGTTGTGTAGAGCCATTGACACCTCCATCCTAAACGAACATGATACATAAAAGAAGAAAGATCATGTGCAATTACGTTGAAGTAATATACATTTTGATAATCCTCAAGCAATGTCTTGGTATTTATATCTTCATGTTCTGTTCGGTGTTTAAGTCTATGGTTTGCCAAAAAAGATTATTTAGATTTATCCCATAAATTGATTTCCGGTTCCACTCGACTAACTTATCGTAATGTGTGATGTCAGACGACAACAATGGTTATTACGAACACTGCAGGAAATAAGATCGTAACTAACGTTGCCGGGCTTATAGTTATAGAATTGTATTAAAATTGTTATGTCTTTTTTATTATCTATTTTATGTTCGCTTCTTAAAAAAAAAAAGAATTCATTTTCAGACGCTTTTATTTTACGTTTTATATAAATTGTCAATTTATATTTGGGCTCTTTTTTGCTTGAAGACCAAAAAGCTGATCCCAAGTTTCCAGAGCAGGAGAATGGATGTTAACATATATTGAACAATGGCACATTTCAAACTTCCTTAAGCTTAATAAATATAAATATATGGGTCTGTTTCGTGGTACCAATATTTAGCACTCGATTCGAGATAAAATAATGGTTATGGTTTTCAATTGGCGCTAGACAATCTTCCTAAATCCTACTATACCATAGTTTCAAGACTAAATTGTGATTTGCAAATATCTCCAGAAAATTAGTGGTTTCTCCACTTATCCAGTTCCAAAGGCACCTCTACATATAGCATCAGTAGTGAGATTGTATCAATCGTAGGCTTGGTAGGTCTATCGAATAGCTTACAGCACCTGCTATTCCCCAGTAGTCACCCATCCAAGTATTAAACAGGCTCAACATTTCTTAACTTCTAAGTAATATGACTGCGGCGTCTCCGATTCTATATATGTACAAGTATTATTGCCGCCAATGCTATTACGTTTCTTTGTAAAGGATATCATTGTGTTTTCGGTCCGTGCAATCTCGGTTGTTGGAACAGAGACTTACTGAATGTTCGATGGGAAATTAAAAAGGAAATGTCGGTTTTATACGAATCACGTGACAGGACACATTTTTCTTCGATCTGCGATGAACTGATTGTATTTTACATTCGTCTTAATCAGTTCTTCCATATGAATGGCTCTATAAATATTACAGAGAAATGAGAGCTTTTATCAGATACGAACGCTCACAGTAGATAAATGGGTAGTCTAAATTTGATAGAGAAATAATCAAAACGGACATACTCAAGAATAAAAAACTAATATATAGACAATGAGACATACGGCCGTGTGTGGGAAAGCTCCAGAAGAAATCCTTTCAGCAACAGATACAGAGAACACAATAACACGGTTGGGTAAAGCAAATTTTCAGTTACAAAACACAAAATTTTAACCGCCACCACCGGCCATGCATTTTCGCCAGAGATTAATAAAATCCTACATTTTTTTAAAAATAATGTTCATTCTGGCCCTAGAGCCACCCTAGGTAGAGGATTATAGAGTAAGAGACACAGTTTATGCAGATATGTAGATTGTAATGATCGGGGAAGCATTTTCACCAGAGATTAATAAAACCCTACCTGCCAGGAACGTAAACGTGTCGTGACACAAGCATCATCGTCATCAATGTCGAAACGCGTTCCCTATCATCTAACTGTGCTCACATCAACTATTTCGTCGGTGTAAACGTCCAGTAAATATCAATTGGAACATTTTTTTTAAATGATGTTCACCCTGAACAAGACTCGATAGCCACTCGATAGTAGAGGATTACAGATTAAGAGACACAGTTTATGCGAATATGTGGGGAAGATAACGGTTATCCCTCGGTCGTGAACAAGTTAGGATTGTAGTGATCGGAGAAGCATCTTCTTGGTAGTCGGTTGAAAAGGCAGTGCTTATTGGAAGAACTTGCTCAAAGAAAACTGACATCTTAGCAATGACATACAAAGGAAATGTGGGTGATTCGGTACATGTATTGGCATAGCGGGTCGTAGACATGAAGAACTGGCGGAACTAAGGAATGTAGTTCACCTGAACATTTTCCATGGAAATAGCAGTGCAACAGCGAAAGGATTACGATGTTTCGTATGTGGGGAAAGAGGTTGTTGAGTGAGAAATAATTTGTCACCGACAAGGATGCAGAAGCGCTTTTGAACTCTATCGAAACTGGATAGTGAATACCTGACCTGGCTTTTGTCGAGGTAGAAGATAGCAGGACGTGTCGGGTAATTCCTAGAGTAGTACAGCGAATCAACCATTTTTCCAATATCTTTAGCGATGGATTTTATATATGAGTTCCACTTGAAATCTGTTGATTTTATATCCCAGAAGGCGCACAAAACAAGTGGTCTCTATGGGGAAACATCCCTTAATCGCGAGAGCTGAAAATTCAGATAATATATAATATATAAATATAATATCTACATAAATTGCATATATATATTGATAATATTAGTGGTCAATATATATATATATATATATATATATATATATATATATATATATATATATATATATATATATTTCCAAGAGGATGGGTAGTCTAAATTTGATAGAGAAATAATCAAAACGGACATACTCAAGAATAAAAAAAGCTAATATATAGACAGGTAGAATTCAATGTCCAGGACAGAGTAAGAATCAGACTTTTTTTTCCTCTCTCTCATCTTCTGGATTTTAAGTTTAGATCATATCGTTTTTTATTGTGCGTATTGTCACCACAAATGTATACACACGTTTCCGGTATATGTTTTTTTTATTATTTTAATTTAGGTCAGCGATTCGGTAGCGAATTATGCATCGAAAAATAATTCATAGTTATCTGTATCTCACTCATTTAAACCGTTATTTAACTCCTCTCTTTAAAACTTCTCTCTGTTAAATTTTAATCCCGACCTTCACCTTTAGGCCTTCCTGTTCTTTCTTCAGTTACACCTCTCACTAGAGCTTTCATACATTTCCCTCTCACACTTGTTTCTCACTCCCACACATACACTATCACTAAAATTTTATTTTTTATACCCGAAGTTATATTTTCCGATTTCTTTTTGAATTTGTAGGTCTGATGAATTGGATCGTGATTACGATTCCAATGTAATAAATTATAACTATGGAATATTAGTGTTTGAGCCTTTTTATTATATATATATATATATATATATATATATATATATATATATATATATATATATATATATTATACATACATATATACATATATATATAATTATTTATTCGAAAATTATAAGATAAATATGCTATAAAATCGCTACAAAAATAGCCATTTTGTTCTGGTGTCTTATCAAGTGATGGTGTTGAATTTTGTTGCAACTTTTTATATATATTATTTATATATTATATATGCGCGGTACTTATTGGAAAGCGCCCAATATCAGCGATAGAACTAACATTAGTTGCGTTGATGTGAGTTTGTGACCCTGAGTTTCATATTCTCTGCGATCGTCAAACAAACTGATTAACTTTGTAATTTTGGATTTATTTATGGTTGCGTATATCGGTGTTTTATGGTAGTGGGAGGAAAAATTTTCGCCGGAACGGCACTCATACATACGCACGCAGACACACATACACGCACGTCCACGCATTGCAGCTCACACAAGCATATATGAACAGTATCGGGCTGGGCGTATATGCGCATCCATGCGTTGTTGCGTGCATACGGACGCAATTCGCCGCTGTATTCATTGTTGAAATTCTGTAGCGAATTTTCTTCACAAGTGGCTGTGTCAACTTATAGATCGTTCGTCTATTTTGCTCACGGAATAATTTTTTCTCACACACATACACGTATGCACGTATTCACATACCTTCTATTCGTCCGGGTTGTTTTGTGTGGTCGCACATTGTCCTGATGAAACATCACCTGTTTTCAATTCACTAGAGCAGGTCTTTTTTTCCCCAAAGCTTGGTTCAAACCCTCTAATTGCATTAATTGTTGCATTAGGTGGTAAGAATTCAAAGTGGATTATTCCTTGGCAATCCCACAAGATTAAAAGAAGAACCTTTTGCCCATGAAGTTCCCTTCTCGGCTGTGGCTGGGGTCCTTCCCCTTTACCAAGCCACTGTATACGACGCTTAACATTTCGATAAAAGATACATTTTTCGTCGCCAGTCACAAGTCTATCCAAAAAGGTGAAACAAGTTGGCGAGAATGGAGAGAAGAGCAGATGTCACTTTGAGGTTGTTTTCAGACAATTCATGAAGCACCCATTTTCCAAGTTTAGGAACTTTTCCAAGTTGTTGAAGATGACGATGAACAGTTGTATGGTTTGAACTGAGAACCACTGCCAATTCCTCAACTGATAAAGCAGGATTTTCTTCAAGAAGCTTTTCATTAAACTCAACTGGACGTCCGGTTCGATCTTCATCTTCAAGGGTGAAATCTCCACCTCTGAATTTTAAAATGTGATCAGTTTAAATGCATCTAAACATAGAAATAATGTTCAGCTCCATTAGACATTATAAAATACTCTTTAAATTTCGTTCATTTTAACAAAAAGTTAAAATTCGGACAGAACTTATGGGAGGACCTAATAATTTATAATACTTATTGTTATTTATGCGGTGCTATTAAATTTGCTGGAGGGGGAGTATAATTGTAGACTAATGCGGCAATCGTAATTTTGGTGGTGAAATAGTGAGAATGAAATAATGGTTGGAATGTTGAGAGAATTGGGGGTAAATGGTATGAAAGATATGATATTTTTAAATACATTAATAGTAAGACTGAAATAACAATTACGATATTTACAATATTAGGGGCAATGACGGTGGCGAACTGTAATTAGAGTGGTGAGAGTTTGTGGGGGTATTATTGGTACGGTAGTAATGGTGGGTGGAGCGGGTGATGATGATAACAGTTGTAGCAGCAAATAGTAGAAGTGATTGTAGTAATGGTGGTGAAATGATAATAATAATAATTATTATGATGGTAGTTTGAATTAGGAAATAATTGATGGTGTTATGGTGTCAGTGGTTTCTCTTTTAATGTTCATAGGGTCAATGGTGGTTTATGTAGCAGTGTTGGATGGTATCTTTTTTTAATCCCTCTTATATAAGTTGTGAAAATAGGTATTTGTTTTCATGTCTGCATTTAGAAATTATTTCTGATCTTATGTTTAGTTATTTCTTTTGTTGGGAGTGGAAAATTGTTGCTACCTTTTCGCGTAGGTAAAATAGGCATTTCTTTGTTATGTTTTAGGTGGTTTTTCCAATATTTCCCAGCTTATTCTTGGTGTAATATTTCTCTCTTTTAATTACCATATAGTATGTGGATGGTGTAGTGCTGTTTGAATATTTTCTGTCAGAGAATGAGGAGCTGTGGTTCTCTTTTCTTTTCTTGAATAGTCCCTCAGTGTCACCGATGTAGTACATAGTGTTGTTGTTTGAACTTACCTTGGCTTTATATATTATATTCGTTAGTTTACAGTTTCCTTGGAGTGGACATGTTGTTTTATTTCTGAAGTTGCACTGAGGGTCCTTGATTGTGCTATTGCAGGTTGTTACATTTTTGTTGTGGCATTTTATTATTTGCGTTATATTTTCAATGCAGCTGTAACTAATTTTTATGTTATTTCTATTGAATATTTTTGCTAATCAGTTTGTTGCAGGGAAGTGCTTTTCTATTAAGTCAAAACAAACATAGCAAAGGACATTGGTAAACTGTTCGGGTGAGCCCTTTGCTTCCTGTACCTAGACTGCATGAATTCAAACGTAATACTAGACTGGAGGCGAGACCTCATCAATTTACAACTGAGCTTGCTAGATGTAGCCGTAACTGCTGTGCTGGGAGTTTCTTTCTTCGCACTTCTCGCTTGTGGAACTCCCTTTCGACCCCATTCTTTCCAACCAACTTTAATCTTCAAGAGTTTAAATACAATGTCAATTGATATCTACTGCGATGGGAAAGTGGCTGAAACAGAGACGCTAGGTCAGGACCAATAATATTGCTGATAATATTGTGGATTTTATCGAGATTCTCTACCTATATAGGAGGATCACCTGGCCATATGTGGCAGCAATATTGGAAGCATGAACAAATGATAAACTTATATATATTTACGATAGATTCTGGAGAGAGAAATTGTCTTGCACGACACAATGAATCAATCTTCTTAGCAGCATACCTAACAATGGATTAATGACAGCCGAGCCGAGAATGTTATCCCAATAAGGCGCAATGAGTCACTCTCCTGAAGGTTAGCATCAGCCATGCTGGTGGAAGGCAGAAAGGGGTCTCTCAGATGATTAAAACAGAGCGGTTTGATTTTGGAGGCGTTAAAATTAGAAAGTTATCCTTAGCTCATTTTTTATATCAGCCACACATTTGACCTTATCAATCTGATCAGACTTACTATTGAAACAAGAGTAAATGGTTGCGTCATTAGCATAGAGACTAAGTTGAGAGCTGGTGCCATCAGAAGGGTCAAGGATAAAATTAAGAACAAAGTCGGTTCAAGAATAGACCACCGGGGGACACTTGTATTAGTACGAAAGTAACTAGAAGAGTGACCGTTCAGGACAACTTTTATTTCGCGATTAGATAAGAAATCCTAAACCAGTTCAAAAATTCGTGCGGAGACAACATAACTTTTCAACCTGTAAAGAAGACCGGTATGTCAAACCCTGTAAAACTTTTTCGAGATATCCAAAGCAACAACCCGGGTATCAGCATTCTTGTCTAAAACTTAATAGACATTTTCCTCAATAATCGTTAATACATCAGCAGTTTACCTAGAGAAACGAAAGCCATGTTGTGTGTTTAAAAAAAAGGCCCTCTGATGCGAGATGCTTAACAAATTCAGCATCGATTAGGGCCTCTAGTATCAAAAGGA
Source organism: Acanthosepion esculentum (assembly GCA_964036315.1). Taxonomy (NCBI): domain Eukaryota; kingdom Metazoa; phylum Mollusca; class Cephalopoda; order Sepiida; family Sepiidae; genus Acanthosepion; species Acanthosepion esculentum. Next base: position 33,010,955 of record OZ038496.1, on the reverse strand, counting down.
GGTAGAAGGCTAATAGTCCGATAGTTGGAAGGGTCAGACGATTCACCATGCATGAAGCCTGAACAGATGAGGATTCCCAAAAAGCAGGAAAACAATAGGCAGTTTAGAGAGAACAGGAGCCAATTTGGGAGCAGATTTTCAAGTACCGGTGACATACATATGGTGTGTCCTAATGGTGTGTCGCGTTGGCGTAGTAGGGAGGCTTACCTGGCTTCAACGACCCCCAGAGCTATGTGGATGGGGGCTTTGGCCCCCAGCAGGTCCAACCAAGACCAACAGTTCTTTGGGGTACGAGCCAGAGGAAAGACACACCCTGATCCTCCAGGTTGGGGTTGTGCAGTAATTTAGTAATTTAGAGGCATAATATATATATATATATATATATATATATATATATATATATATATATATATATATATATATATATATATATATATATATATATATCTTCGCAGACAGTACTGTTTCGCTGTATCACAGCTCCTCAGTGCGACTAGACATCGGAATGCGTCAAGCCAGGATTGAACCTAACCGATTTGGTGTCAGAGTTTCTACCAATGAGCAATGTTCATTCGACAGAATGAGCTAACTCAATCTAGCGTATTGTTTTGGCGAATGTAAACAAATGCCAATCAACCATAGAGTTCGATTCATTTTTCTGAAGCGCTTTGCATTAGCGCAGGTGGCTATTGTTTATAGAATTAGCTTGTCATTCAACAGTGCTCAATATATATATGTGTGTGTGAGTGTCTGTGTGTCTGTGTGTGAGTGTGTGTGTGTGTGTGCGTTCTATCAAATTCTTGGTAGTTGGAGTAGATCTCTTCTACCACTTTGCTCTTCTAGATGGACGTATTTTCTGTCCGTTTGTTTATAGCAATGCTTGGTCGATCTGGAGGCAGTGTCATTATGAGAAATGTTTATTCTAGGTATTTGGGTCATTCGTCTCTTTGGCTTGACGAATTTAGAATTCTCAGTGTGGTTGGTTGAAATGCAGTTATATCTGACAGTAAATGAAGATATGCTTGCCATTACTGTGTGCGTGTGAGTGCGTGTGTGTCCTTCGATTATCTTTGACACTGAGAGCTGAAAGAGTGAAAAAAGAAGGAAATGGAATAGTGAGAGAGCATAAGGAGACAGGAAAATTTAGGAAAAGGTGACATAACCACCACATTCTACTTATACAAACACCATACAGGTGTGCACATGCATACACATACACACACACACATAAACACAGGCACACAAAGAAGAAAAAATATCAACTTAACACCAATAAAGAGCCCGTAAATTATTTGTTACCTTAATATGAAAATAACGAAAATCAGAAAATCAGCAGACAATGGCTGTTATCTCCTGACGAGTAGACCGAACGATTTAAAAAAACTTCGTCTAAAATAAAAAGTAGCTTCGAAACTATGGATTCGGGATGCTGAATATAACACCATTCAGCTGACAAATTTTATATTTGTATTAATCCCATATATATATATATATATATATATATATATATGTAGAAATATAGTCTTAAAGTGTGCTATATTTATGGGATAAAGTGCTCAATATCAGAGATAGAGCGTGTGTAAATTTAAAAGTGAACATAGACGTCAACACTTAGAGGCGACAATCTGTTTCATGCTAGAGCACTCGTGGCCTGACGATTGCATCTAGCATGAAACTATTATTATTGAAATATAATTATATGAAATATTGAAATTATAATAATTATTGAAATTAAGTTGAATTAAGGTGTCGAATCCCGTTTCATCCTCAAGCGAAAATTTAGGAATAAGCTATCTTGTGGTTTGCGCGTGTTTATAAGTATGGTCTTTTGTAACATTAATTACTATGGAAACGGCTAGGGTTGGCCATATTGGTTAGGTGGTCGAAGAGAAAGTTCTTATCTACAGACCTGTCACATTCGGAAAGTTTATGTCAGGTTATGGTGGGATCTCTTTTTCAAATCAGGTTTTAGCGGTCACCGTCTACTTAGTTTAAAGCGGAAGATATTTTATGGCGCTACGGCAGGTCGTCAAGTGTCGAGAGGATTCTGTTTTATTATTATCTATCTATTAATCACTTTATTTGTTTATTCAAATGGCTATTTCTTATACAAACGTGTTGGACTGGACTACAATTTGTTTTTTGATGACTTCACAAAGGGTTTTTCTATTTAATGATTGGGCTAAGCTTTTAAGACTTTTATTAAACTATGGAATTTATTTGTTTATCTATTTTTTTATGTTAATTATTTAATGCGAAAATTTGTTGATGTCGGCAAAAAACCGTTAACTCTTTTATTAAGCCATAGGGAGGAGTCCTAATTCTCGTATTTTGATTGGTCATGCCAGCTTATGTAACAGCGTTTCCCCCTTGCGAGGGGTCGTTAATTAATTTGAACATTTTAAAACCCTTTATTCTACATTCAATATCATTACTTGATAAGACACCAGAGGTGTTCAAACAAAATGGCTATTTTTGTAGTGATTTTATAACATATTTATGTTATAATTTTTAAATAAATAATTATATTTGCTCTACTCTGTATTGAGCATTCTTTTCAGAATAGTAATTGTGGGTTATTGGAATTTATTCCATATACACCAATCCTATACTTGGACTTGTATATATATATATATATATATATATATATATATATATATATATATATATATATATATGCAGAAATATAGTCTTAAAGTGTGCTATATTTATGGGATAAAGTGCTCAATATCAGAGATAGAGCGTGTGTAAATATAAAAGTGGACATGGAAGTCAGCACTTAGAGGCGACAGTCTGTTTCATGCTAGTGCAATCGTCAGGCCTGACGATTGCACTAGCATGAAACAGACTGTCGCCTCTAAGTGCTGACTTCCATGTCCACTTTTATATATATATATATATATATATATATATATATATATATATATATATATATATATATATATATATATATATAACAATTAACAACAGAATATGTCTGGAAAACCGGAAGTCAAAAATGAACAACTGAAAGTAAAGGGATAAAGAGAAATAGAGAGAAAAGATAAGTAACCAATAAGGAGTGAGTGTAAATTGAAAACACAAAAACAACGAAAAGGACAAATAATCACGACATTTTACGCACATCCGCTCAGACGGGCGTATAGCCGAACGCGCGAAAGAACGCGTGCACACATAGACTATAAAAAAATTCTTGCATCAATGAGGAGCCCATATAAAAACGAAATATCGTGAAATATAAGCAATCAATTTCTGATACCCCTGCCGAGTGGACGGAGTGATTTCCGGAGGCTCCGTCTCCGAAACACTGGAATAGGGACGCTGAAGGTAACATCAATCAGCTAAGTGACAAGCATTTTACTTCTGTTAAATATATATATGTGTGTGTGTGTATGTGTGTGTGTGTGTGTGTGTGTGTGTGTGTGTGTGTGTGTGTGTGTGTGTGTGTGTGTGTGTGTGTGTGATATCTTCTACAAAAGACAGAAGAATTACAAAAATGCATTCAACGAACTTTTCTTTGAACTCTTTAATAATATTTATTTACAGTGGCGGAAAAAAGATAGGGGCCAATTTTGTTAAAAATAATATTTTTAACATTTTTTATTGATAAGCTGAAAGTATTCAAAATGCACTTTCAGAAGTAGGAGTTTTGGTCATCCAAGATTGTATTGTCAGTTTTCTTATTCATGTGAACACTTTACGAGCGGAAATGCGGACCAGAATGCATCCTGTGGCTGAGAATAAGGCATGCAAATGTTAAGAGCCACTTGACATTCATCAAGATTAATATCATCCTAGATTATGATACGCATGCAAATTTATAATGTCAAATGGTCAAACAAAGGCTGCATCAAGTTTAGAGGCTTCAACTTGTGTTTTCGGTGAAGCTGAGTTTAAGTTTCGAAATAGGAAGAGAGTTTCGTGAAGTGAATGAAATAGCTGTAAGAATGAGTCAACATAAATTTGCTGAGGATGTTAAAATATAAAGACGGGCTGCCCAGATCACCCGGAAGAAGCATGCTTATTTTGTGAGCGTTTTGGATATGAAAGATGTTGGTAATGTTAATGTTAATATATAGACGTTTCCCTAAAAGCAAACATTTAGCATTCATTGACCGGCTTCAGTCTCTTTCCCACCGGCCTGACGTAGCTTCCCTGTGCCTTTTCCATACTTTGTTTTAGTGAAAAATTCAGATCAGGATTCCTGGGTAAAAGATGATAATAAAGGGTGTTCCAATAATTTGGATCGATTTTAAATGTGAATTAAGTTTAAGCGTCTAATCTTTTTCCTTCAGATTTAACAACTTAAGTCTTTGGCAATTTCAACCATGGAAAGATTAACAATCAAACAACGTGTTAAAGTTATCATAGCCTATTACAAAAATGGACGTTCAAACAGAAATGCAATAAGTTCCCAGGTCGAATCATGTCTCGAAACTGCGAAGTCAATTGGTCACCACGATCGTGCGACTTGACGCCTTTAGATTTCTTTCTTCGGCGTCATCTCAAAAGGAATGTCTATGCCAACAAGCCAATAACAATTCAACAGCTGAAGGATGAGATAATAAAGCATATTGGTGAGATCGAGGAGCAACTATGCAGAGACGTCATCAAAAGTTTTGAACATCGAGTGAAGGTGTACCGCCGAAGCCTTGGCGGACATTTGGGCGATATTATTTTTCACACATAATTGCCATGACTTAAATAACATGATCCAATAGAGAAATAAATACATTTTCACCAATAACACTGATTTATTTACTGCTGACTTTGATCCGCCCTAATGAAACACCCTTTATTTAAATAATAATATTAATAATAATAATCTACAATTCGTCCATGCTTTGAATACTGCTTTGAATATGGTCCGGTGCTCCTGCTATATATTTAGAGATTCTTAATAAAATCCAAAGAAGGATCTGCAATATTATTTGTTCTGACCTGGCATCTCAGTTTCAGTCACTTTCCCATCGCTGTAATGTAGCTTCCCTATGCCTTTCCTATAAATACTTTCTTGGTAATTGTTCTTATGATCTTTCCGCTATTGTACCTAGACTTTATGAATTTAAGGGCTGTGTTATATTAGCGCAATGTCTCATTTTATAGTTGAAGTGGCTAGATGCAACCGTAAGTTCTATGCTAACAGTTTCTTCTATCGCATTTCTCGCTTGGGGAACTCTCTTCCGGCTTCTTGCTTCACAGTCAACAAAATTGAAATTCTTGACAAAATTCAAAGAAGCTTGTACAATACAATCGATCCTGAAGTGGCATCTCGACTTCAGTCCCTTTCCCACCGACGTAACATAGCTTCCATCCATCTTTTCTACAAATATTTTCATGGCAACTGCTCTGATGATCTTTTTTCCCTTGTGCCCCAACTACTTGAATTTAAGTGTGCTACTAGATTGGCAACTAGGTCTCACTGTTTTTACGGTTCAGCTAGCAAGATGAAACCGTTTATTCTAATAGTTTCTTTTCTCTCACTTCCAATTTTTTGCCTCCTTGCCATCTAAAATCTTCAAAAATTTAAATTCAGCGTCAAACGCCATTTTCTATCTTCATGGTACCTGTTTCTGTATTTTCCTTTTTTCACTTCTTCTCACTAAAGTGTTCTCACTCTTTTTCGCTCCCTGTAACCCCCGCGTGCATTATCGCCTTACTTGAAGTGAAACGATTTTGTAATCATAAATATTTTTATACCGACTTTAAGAAACCATGATTAAAAATATTGTGGGGAAATTTATTTTATTTAATGTGATTTTTTTCCTGATGTATTTTAACGGATTCTAGAAATTTTAGTCATTCTTTACAGTGAGTTTTTTTTTTATTATTTTGGTATTATTTACTAATATTTGTCTTATATTGATTGTTATACGTCATCAGCTACGAGTAAAATACTAATAGAGCAAACTGGGTTCTTTAGCCTTGATAGGGCAAGTTGTCAAGTAGAATTCAAAACCGTAGAGAAGAAAACAGTGAACCACTTCACATTCATGGTAATTAATCTTAAAGAAAGATTAAAGAAAAAGAAAGTTGTGGAGAACCATTAATGTGTACGTATGTGAAGGGATGTGTTGGTATTTTTTTTTATTATACAGCGTGCGGCAGACATACCTGACATATAAGGCTAAGACATTAGCAAAATAAGACGCAATCGCCACTAATGTCTTACCATCATGTGAGAGGCATTTCTGGGATCAATATGAACGGTATTTCTGTCGAACCTTGTACTATGTACTATATATATATATATATATATATATATATATATATATATATATATATATATATATATATATATATATATATATTAAAAAGTGTCAATATATATATATATATTTTAAAGTGTCAATGTCTAGATTTCAGCGAATATTTACATTTGAAACAATAGAAATGTTACATCTAACTCAACGCTGTCTCTCTACCTCCCTACACTGCCCCCACTTCGTGAGTTTCCTTATTATTGCCCGTCATAAATGTGTAAATATATTTTCATTTTTTCATTTCAACATTTGGAAATAAATCTGATGATCCACTGTCCTTTGGAAGGGCTGTGGTGAAATAATTTATTATATGGAACCTTAAAGTGGTCTGTTTTTATTTAAATTATTAGCTCTGATTTACATTGAGCTCTCTGGATTCTATCCTCATTGGGTCTACCCATACGGATTACCTAGTTTTTCCTAAACTAACTATATATATATATATATATATATATATATATATATATATATATATATATATATATATATATATATATATATAGGACATTGAAGTCATTCTGATTCATTCTAAACACAATCTTGTTTACTAAACTGACGATTGCTTTTAGCATGAAACAGACTGTCGCCTCTGGGTGTTGGCTTCAATGTTTGCATTTATATTTACATAAGCTCTATTCCTGATAATGAACACTTTATCTCATAAATATAGGATTCCTTAAAACTAAACTTTTATCATATATATATATATATATATATATATACATATATATATATATATATATATACATATATATATATATATATATATATATATATATATATATATATATATATATATATATATATATATATATATATATATATATGGGTGAATGGATGGAATCTCTCGTCAAGAATAACGGATGTTAGGCCTATAAGTTCTACATTTAACAGCGTCTACCATAAACTTTAAACTTAATAACTCAAAAACGTAGGATTTGCGGACATATGGACTTTTGTCCTTGTTTTGGTGTAAGGAACTCGCATCCAAAGTTTGTAAAAGTATTTTTGATACTATCTATCTATCTATCTATCTATCTCTCTCTCTCTCTCTCTCTATATATATATATATATATATATATATATATATATATATATATATATATATATAAAATAAAAGTGAACATTATTTGAAGCGAATGCTATTTTTAGTAGATACTCGTATTTGATTAGACGCTACATTATTTTGTTAAACAGTAAAATTATTTATGTTCTTCTACGTGCCTGAATGTACGAGAAATCTTATTAAAGAAAAATATACGCTCTTTGGCATATATATATATATATATATTTATATATATATATATATATTTATATATATATATATATATATATATATATATGTGTGTGTGTGTGTGTGTGTGTGTCTGTTTTAATTCGGTTGTCGAGCCTACCTGCCTTCCTTGCGTCGTTTAAGATTTAATGCCGAAATTTCATTATTAATGTCTGAATTTCAAAGCTTATGCTGAGGTAAACCGTGCTTTAATTTGATAGACGCCATGCTGAGAAGACTAAGGTTACGATAGTCAAACTCATTTCTGGCATCAATGGCGACTTCACTTGGAGAGTCCTTCCTTTTCTGAGAGACAGCTTCACAATTATTCTCATTGCAACTCATTGGCTTTTAAGGAGACTTCCCCTGCTCTCTGTCTCATGCATTTTCGCCATCCAACGTCTCATTCGGGTTATATTCGGCAACGGCTTCGGATTCCTGGTGACGCACACAGCACTCCCCTACACAGATCTGATCCTAACCACGAGGACAATCGTCCAATTTTGTGGACACTGGCCAGTTTAGGACCAAGTCCAGACCTTGGGGACCGGCCAAAATATCTAAAAGCTAAGTGGAAACAGATAGATTGATTAAAAACGTGCCCAACATAAACTATGATCCCTCTTTCTCATATATTGACCGCAAGCCAACCTCTTCTATCTATCTCTTATTAATCGACCCTTCTTGTGGTCAGTCCACATTCTTCCGTATATCACCTCCTCTTAGCCGATACGTAAGTTATGTGTGCGTATATGATAATCTGCCTATTAAATAACTGGATTACAAAGTAAACCAAAAAACTTTTAACACTCTTTTTTTTTTGTATTTACTCAACCCCGAGGCCAGGTTGTGACACAAGGTCGGTTTAATGTGAGGAGCCCGAGCGCGTACACCTAGGCTAGGAACAAAAAATGCCCGTGCCCCGGCAACCGTCTGTTGCACTGACCTCGGTGCGTGCATCGGTACTTCTCTCTGGTGCAATGAGATGGCGTTGCCTCGGGCGGCTGTTCCTCAGGACTGCGCACCTCTCAGTGTAATTTTCCTCAGTTGCGAATCTGTCCTTTGACGGAGCCGGCCCTGAGCGCACTTTGCCTAAAGACAGAGACGCAACTGAGAGATGATAAATAATGTGTTACGAACTACTCAAGACAGAGCAATTTACGCAAAATTTTATACTTATTAGTCATTTGATATATAGAGAAAATTTCATCAAAGATTAACATAGAACCAGGAAATAACGGTTTGTCAAGGGGACGATTTTTTCTTGATACCGCTTTTACTGAAAATACCATCGATAACTTTTTATTGATTTAGAATTTTTATAAAGCCCAAACATATGAAACTGGATTTGTATATTTTTGGCAAATTTCAGTTTGCTTTGGTTTGTTTTGTTTTACGGCATATCAACCTCAATGGGTCATTTAATGCCGACAAGATTTTTATTGCTAGTAATATTTTTTCAAAAAGTATTACTGGTAATATTTTTCCCAAAAATGTATTGTTGGTAATGATTTCTTCGAAAATTTATTGTTGGTAATATTTTTTACAAAGATGTATTACAGGTATTAAAACATTTTTACATGTTTTGACGCTAGTTTGAGGGTTATCTATTCGCTGGAAACTTAACAGGTGCTACCAGCCCGAGTCAGGGTCAACCTGGGGACACCAGCAATTAATAGGTGGTTCCACGATCCTCAAAACCTCCTGATTGAAGGCCTTGCTGTTGGATGTAGTTTATCGTCTTACCCAGGACTCAGATGTACTTTACCGTCTTACCCAGGACGCATATGTAATTTACCGTCTTACCCAGGACGTTTTTTGGCAAAGAAACGCAACCGAAAAAAAAAAGATGTGTCAAAGAGTTGGTTTTTCTTTTGATATCACTATTACTGTATAGTTCCTCGATAATTTAACATGTAAAAATCCAAATTTGATGTAAGAGTTTAACAAACTGGAAACCGGTTTAACAAACCGAAAAACCGGTTTTCCCCTTAATACCACTATTACTATCTACTCCCTCGATAATTCTTTTTGTTTTAAAAAAATATCTTTATAATTTTAATAACACACTGAAACTGAATGTATACATTTTTTCTCGAGAACTGACAAGAAAAATGTTAAACACTACTGATTCAATTGTTTATTTTCAAGATTGTAAATTTAAGATGTCAGAACAATAACAACATTATTTAAATGAGAATAGAATTTAATTTGTGACTTGTAACAATATAACAATGACAATTATAATAATAAATCATTTATTTACAAGATTATAAAAATATTCTCATAGTTCACTATGAAACTAATTTTATATTTACAAAAAAAAGAATACAATGTTTGAATAAACTATAATAAAATATTTCTTATTTACCATAAGCTATAAAGCTCTGAAAATAAATCTTTATTCATAAAATAATGATGAGTAATAGATAGCGGCTCGGATTTAGAAATCAGGGAGCTGAGTTCGAATTCCATTCGGATCCATTACATTCACTTACTTGGAAAAGGTATGAATCCTCTCCAGCTATGGGTAAATAGCAGGACAGGCTGGGTTCTATAGCTTTTGATGGCGACTGGTCTATCGCAGAAAGAAATGGCAACCTACTGCGGGAAAAAAATCTGCCTCATCTGTCATGTATCAAAAGATAAATGATCGCCTAAGCGTGGCACGTGACTGACTGAATAAAAATGTCTGGGCTATGGAAACAGAAAATTCAGATAAACAATTAACAACTAGAAACTATAATTATAAAATTTTAATAAATGGATTTGTTTTATTTGCTCTTGCCACAAAAATTAACTAAAATCGGTTGTGAACGTCTCTTTTGAATTCTTTAATTTTAGATTTTAGTCGAAACCGCAAACACTCAATATTTTGAGTGACTATCTCCCTACTCATTGGGAGAATTTTTTTTTCTTTATAATTACAGAATATCTGTTATTTTAATGGATATTTAAGGATATCACTGTATCATGGTTAACAATCAGAATTTATGAGCTCCTGGTAAAAAAAAATGTTTAAATTAAATTGTTTTAATATTACAAGAAGGGTTTAATTTGGTATTTTGAAAATGTAATCGCCCGTTTTACAATGAACGCTATAATAATAGCTAACTGACATTCCTTCAGAAAAATTGAAACAAGAACTGATGTGCGGAAGATAAGCTAACTTACAGCAAGAAAGAAATGTATAAATCCAGTTGTGGCTTTACTAAAACTCTAAAAATGATTTTAAAACAAACATTATTATTTTTAATAATTTTACACCAATATAATGCTATTAGGACGCAATGGCTTCTAACCCATCGCGGCCTAGTGGCAAGAGAATGAGAAGACTTTAGCGAGAAAAAAGAGAGGAAAGGACAATAAAGGAACAGGGTTCAAGAAGACAAAAAATGAAGATTGACGTTTCAATTATTTTTTTAATGATTGAAGCAAGAAATCGGGAGTCCCACAGGTGAAAAATACGATGAAAGAATTTGTTAGACTAGAATTGACAGTTGCATCTAGCTAATTCAACAGCAAAACGGTAAGACCTGATAACCAACCTAGTAGCACCCTTAAATTCATGTACTAGGGAAAAAAGCTCACCAGAACAGTTGCCATGAAAAAATATATAGAAAAGACAGAGGGTAGCTACGTGGAGAAAGTGACAAAGGTCGAGATTCCAGGTCAGGATCAATTCTACTACAGACCCAGATATGACAGCAGTATTCAATGCACAGGTGGATGGTAGATTTATAAATGTGCAGGATCGATTATGACGAGAAAAATATTAACTATTTTTTTTTATCATTTTACCACCAAAAAGGCAATAACCACACTTGGACGCAACGAGTTACAGGAATTGAATGAGACTGTGAAGGAAATGGGGCAATAGATTAACAGGATTCAGAACGTTACAAGATGGCGACTGATGTTGCATTTAATTTTTTTGAAGCTTGTAGGCGACAAGGAAGCAAGAAATTGGAAGGGAGTTCCAGGTGAGAAATGCGAGGAAAGAACAATTAGAATAGAAGTCTAGCTAGTTCAAAAGTAAAACGATGAGAATTAATTGCCAATCTACAGGGTGTCCCTAAAGTCTGGACATATAGGAACTCTCATTAACTATGTGTTTTTACTTCCATGGTTTTGTCGAAAGAAGAAAGAATTGACTTCTTTTTCTGGGGTTATTCTAAGGAAGATGTACTCAATGAAAATCACAGATGCAAAACATTTGATTGAATGCTTAAAGAGTGAATATGCTAAAACTGACGGCAATGTGGATTTATTGAATCGAGTTCACGTGAATCTTGAAAAACGTATCAACCTTTGCATCACAAATGTTGGAAATCATATTGAAGATGTTATTTGTTAATATTCCAGTTCAATAAAATGTTGTTGAAAATTTCATTTCTTGAAAATATGAATTTTTAACTATGCGTCCAGACTTTAGGGACAGCCTGTAGTAACACGCTTAAATTCATGTAGTCACGGATCTAAGGGAAAAACTCGTCAGAAATTTAAATCTCAGGTAGTTTATGGTAATTTTCATTTTTTGTCTGGTTCAGTGGTTACCAAACAATGCGGCGAAAGAGTATAGCAGGTGAGGCGAAAGAGGATAGCAGGTGAGGCGGAAGAGGATAGCCGGTGAGGCGGAATCATTGAAAGACAATCAAAGATTTAGAAAAAAAAATCCATATGCTAAAAATAAATATGATTTCAAACTTTAAAATATTATTATGGATTACTTATAATTGCATGCATGAGTCCCAGTATAAATAGTTATAAATAATTACTGACCGATTTTATCATTGTGATATTTTTTAATTATATCATGTATTAAGCTTATAGTAACTAAGGTCCGCAAACTGGAGGAGAGAGTTATCAATGATTAAGTTCTGACTTCGAATCTGCATTTATCTCCCATTAACCCTTTCTCTGGGCCGTCTTTGCCGTAGTGCTGCTTACGCCTTTTCACTGGGTATTTATTGCCCCTGAACCGGTGTCTTCGTACATGTACTTTTTATCACATAAAATCTGGTGAGGCGCAAGCAAATTTTCATTCCGAGAATGCGGCCCTGAGAAAAAACGTTTAGGAACCACTGGTTAGTCCCTTGTTAAATTTTCCGAATATTCGCATTGAATAAAACAATAGTAAGATTCACAGAGAATATAGCACTTAGGAGTGCTAGTGTTAAATTAAATTTACAATAGCTCTACAAATAGACTGACATATAGTTTCACAATAAACCTGCAAAAAAATTATATATAGATTTATAAATAGAATAACATATAGATTAACAAAATATTTACAACACTGACAAATAGTACAGTTAAATAATAAACACCTGATGATTGGGTGTTTCTTATCAAGTTTGCAGTGCCTCTTAATAAACAACATTTTTGGTCTTTCCGTGTGAGGTATAAATAAATGATTGGGATTGCTGATTCTTGAACATCCCACATAAAATTGGCTATGGGAGGAATTGCAAGATTGAGGCATGCCACATCTAAGAACTGCCCCTGAGTTTTGTTAATGCTGATTGCAAAATTCAATTTCATCTGGAATTGCAGCCGCTTCAACTGGAAAGGCATATCCGAGGGAATAAGTTATTTTTAAGAATACAGCCTCGCCGCTTGCTTTACCAGTCAGAATTGTCGCCTCCAAGACTGTTATAAGTACTTCCTAATTGTAAGACGTTTGTCATTCAAAGCTTCGGTGAATCCAGTTTTCTTATCTGCATCACTGGAGCACCAGTGATGCAGATAAGAAAAAGAAATAAGGTGCTTGATGTGTGTGGCCTGCCGGTGTTAGGCTATTCAATAGTTCAAATTGATGATTCACAGCTTCATCGGCGTTTAGTACAGCGTTAATGGAATTGTAGCTGCGACGCTCACCTGGCAACTGTTCCAGAAGGTTGATGTTCAAATCATCAACTGTTACATTCTTTGGAGCTCAAAAAGCGTGTGTTCTCAGCCAGTCGTGATCTGTAAACTGATTCCTCGGGTTAGGAGACACCCTAGTTATTAGTTCCTTTATATCAGATACCATATATCCAAAAGGAAAACTGACCACCTCTCCAACCAAAGTGCCATTACAAACATCTAATAGTTGTTTAGAAAAAGTACCAGCTTCCTCATCACTACCGAGTTCATGTTGGTCGTGAGTCTCAGCTTTTTCACACTGCTCGACAGATAGGAAAACTGGCGTTTATCTCGTCAGCTCTTGTCCATTTCATATAATCACTGGAAAGGTTTGTCTAAAGTCTCCTAAAGCAAGACTGTTTCACCTCCCATGAGCCGGGTGTCGTGCCTAAGATCCGGAGGTGGCGTGTCGCCTCATCCCAGATGATCAATTTACAATTACTGCCTTTTTACAGAACCACGACTGATGTTACACGTTGTCTTCTCTTTCTTAGACAGATTCTAAAGGAAATTTAAGCACAAATGAGCTGTGTGGCCACGACTTAGCTGGGTTGCAGATATATCACTTGATGCAATTACAAGAGAAATATGTTTCATTTTGTGCAGTTTAGCCAGAAGTAGGTTCATGAAAAATGTCTTGCCAGTTCCACCTGAGAAATCGAGGAAGAATAGATCTCTTCTTTCACATTCGAAATAATCATTTTTATAAACACCCAGTTGGTCCTCCTTCAGTTTGTCTTCTTTATCAGCTACATACGCCGTCATTTCCTCGATGTTATAGCTGATCACCCGCATGTACTCAATTGCAGGATTGTTTGCTGCCTGCTCAGGTTGAGGTATGCCAAATGTGGCAATTCCACGGCCTCACATCGCATGAACTCGGGTGTCCAAGCCAAGTAATACCTTATTGTAATTGGCATCATTGCACGTGAGAATTTCCGCTGAGGTTTGCTTTTGAATTCTTCGTAGGGTGTCCTCTGAAATGCTGGTTTTGTGGATCACCCAAAGCCTGGGATGCTCGCCCAAGCCACATGTCATCAACATGATGGAAATAACTGGCGCAGTTGATTTAATGCAGTGCTGACTGCTGCCTCTTCCAGAATCTAGTTCCAATGGACAGTAGTCCATGTTTGGTGCCGGCTTCTCTGTAGGTCAACCAGACTTTTTCATTATATCTTCGTGGGTCTGTGAATTATGTAGAACCCCTGATAATGTGCAGCAGCAGACTCAGAAACAAGCACTCCTGCTGATTGGGGTGCACAGAGTACACACACCCAATTCTTCTTCTTCTGAAGACAGCATTTTCTACCCAGCCCTCAACTTGTACTCGTTGTTTTGTTTTTTGTTTTTTTAAGTGTATCACCCCAAGCAAGGCTGGAGGCCACTATCACGCAAGGGGTTATAGAAGGGTTGGAGAAAGAGCAGATAGGAATGGTAAAGGAGAGGATGTGGAGAAAGAGAAAGACAGTGGGTCGATCAAGGCAAAGGGGTTACAGAAGATTTGGAGCGAGAGCAGATAGGAATGAAAGGTGAAAGGATGTGGAGAAGGGAAGTGGATAGATCAAGGCAACTGGAGATGCCGATTGACGTTACACTTAAATAGTTGGAGATTGTATTTGTCAGGGAAACAGTAATAGGGAAGGGAGTTCCACAGGCGATATGTGCGAGACATGAAGCTATTGGAGTAGAAGAGACGTCTACATCTAACAGTTTCCACGGCGAAGGGGTGGAAACGGGATGCCAGCCTCGTAGGACTTTTAAATTCATGAGGACAAGCGAAAGCAGCTCCTCGGAGCAATTACCGTGAAAGTATTTGTAAAAAAGACAGAGCGAGGCAACATCGCGTCTGTGAGAGAGCGACTGCAGACGAGATGACAGATCAGGGCCAATCACATTGCATATCCGTCTCTGGATCTTATCAAGAACCCTGAGGCAAACAGCAGGGGCTCCAGACCATATATGGCAGCGATACTCCATGCAAGGGGGAATGGTCGATTTATAGACTTGGAGGATTTGCGCTTGCTCCATATATTGTGTACACAGGGGTAGTAGATGGGAACCTCAACATACAGCAGTGTTCGGGCAAACAGGTCACTTTCGCATAATTTGAATAAAATTGTCAAAGTGGTTTCTGGTGTATTCTCAACTACGTTTCGGCCAGTACCTTCTGTGAAATATGCACGCTGGCCATTTTCAAGATGAACAGCTAGATTCTCTACTATTGGGTGGATTTTGAAGCCCACAGTGCGCCATATTGCCACGTCAGATTATATATAGAGATTTCAATACTGAATGGAATGAAAGGTTTAAACAACAATTCTTTATTAATGTCTTGGTTTCAGTTCCACTTTTCGTCACGATTTGAATTGATATCGTCTAATTAAACTGCCGCAATTAAAAGTAGACCTTAACGGGGAAGGTTACGTGGTTCATGCCGATTAAAGACATTTGAAGGATGTCTATTTCCACAACTAGACTTTTTTTACACAGGCAGTATATAGCACGAAATTGTCCTCCACAGACAACAACAACCACAACCACGATGTCTTTTTAAGGGTAGGTTGAAATATGAGCTTAGGTATAGTTTCTATTCGCTAATAAGCTTAATTTTTCTGTTATTTTACGTTTAAATGACTGAATAGATCGGGCCAATTTCTTTGTATTTAATAAACTCGAACATAGCTAATTTAATAATACACATGGCGAAATTTGAATCGAATTAATTTTGTGCAATCCAAACGAATTAATTTTTTTGCAATGTAAACACATACGGAGAAAGATAATGCTGAATTAATGAGTTGAATAAAGATTTTATTTAGAAAATAACCTGCGATTCGTTCAGATGTCGTCCCCTAGATTTTTAAAATCGAACAAAGATCCATATGTGTCTGCAATTTTAAGCTTTGCAAGAGTTATTATTTCGTAACAGGTCTATCTTAGTTTCTAAAATGTTTGCGAGACCAATTATCTCCCTTTGCTTAAACACACGTAAATAGCGTTTCGCGTAGATCTGGCGGTGAGATGCGATCTGGGGCACTGGCTGTCTCATTATAGATTTTTATTAAAAAGATCTATTAATCTCGTAACAAACTGAAAGTTAGTTTAACATGTATGCAAAGATTCATCAATATTGGTTCACGGGTTTAGGCGGCAACTTGATTTAAACAAACAGACAGTAATTGCCATATAAATAGATAGATGAAATAAATATTGTTTTAATGTATTCTATATTTATAGGTTAAAGTTTTCAATATCAGAGAAAGAGTATGTAAATATAAAAGTGGACATTGAGGTCAACACCCAGCGGCGGCTGCCTGTTTCATGATTAAAAGCACTCGTCGGGCCATATATATATATATATATATATATATATATATATATATATATATATGTGTATGTGTGTGTGTGTGTGTGTGTGTGTGTGTGTGTGTGTGTGTGTGTGTGTGTGTGTGTGTGTGTGTATTTTGTTGTTGTTGTGTGCGTGTGTGTGTGTAAAATTTCAAATATAACAAAAATTATAATTATAAAAGGAAAATATGAATGAAGACAAAAGGAAAATGTTTCCCGGTAGACGCGCTCTGTCCTCCAATGGGCCCCATCAAGGCAAATATAAAAAGGTTCCACCTTCCGATAAATATCTACAAACAAAATGAACAGCATTTTTGCTTTTGTTTGGAGTTACTTGTTGCAGAATGGAATCCTCTTACATTTTCCTTGAAGACGGGACACATATTCAAATAGAGGTTGATTATATAAACCATTTCACAAATCTTCACCAATATATATATATATTGTCATCCATAGACAGACTGTTTCGCTATATCACAGCTCATCAGTGTGGCTAGACGTCTAGGATCGAAACCCGACTGAATTGGCGTCAGTCGGCGGTTCTACCACTAACCAGGGATGAAAGTGAATTTAAGCGTATTTATTTTTAGATAAACACACAGTGGCTGAGAGAACTCGATTCCATTTACCCAAGAGTCGTGCATTATTAGCCGTAATCATCACTGTTTACAAACCCTCACTTCCTCCCCAGAGAGCTCAACCGAAACATATATATATTGATGAGGCATGTGACATTTTTATTAAAACTCAACAAAAATACCACCAAATGGTTGTAGTTATTTTGATGTTGTTAGAATTGGATGAATTGTTTTTGATAGTGGATGGTATGGAGTTAGTAGGTACTGTTATGTATCTGTTTTTATCTAGTTTATTCTCATTGTTATTGCTGTTAATAATGTTGTTGGATTTTTGCGTTTGTATATTTTGTATGCTTTTCTTTTAGAATTGTGGATGAAATAATAAGGATATTGGAGAATTTTGAAAGTGTTTTTTATATATATATTTTTATCTATATTTTTTATCTATATTTTTTATCTATATTTCTTCTTTAGGTAAGCATTGGGGGCTGTAGATTCTTACTACACTTAAATAGAATCTTTATAATAATTCCAATTTATATATCTATGTGTTTTATTTTTCATGACGTTTTCATCTAGCTTATAATCATTTTGCATTTGATTACAGTAGAAAAAATTATTTTTGTCAGGATTATTGATTTTTTTATAGTTACATATTTTTGTAGGTTAATTTTAATTTGTTGGTCTCTTATTTACTTAAGTAATCAATTATTAATTAGTGTTTGTTTTATGCTGGCGAGTTCTTTGCGCCAAGAGAAAATTAGGTGAACTTTGTTAATTAAAGTTTTAATTATAGTTATTTTATATCTTTTGGGACCATCATTATCATAATAAAGGAGGCATGAATTTGACTTACTTGTTTGTAATTTTATACAAAGAAATTAAAATGGTAATTGTCAAACTCGAAATGACGAGAATGTATTGCTGTCAGTAAATGCAACGGCCCAAGACGCGGGTTAAGAATTGGAGAGTTCAAAATCAAACAAGTATGAAAATCGAAATATCAAGTAAAACGGGTCACATCGATGTGGCCTAATGGTTAGCGACCATGTCTCGTATGATCGTTTACGACTGAGTGGTGAGCACGATCATCACTGGGTGCTCCATACTTTCGGCCTTGTGCCACATCTACGCTTATTAAATCGAGGCACTTCTACTTTATGTGATGGTTAGCGAACAGGTCTTATTAGATCATTTACGACTGAGTAGTGAGCATAATCCTCACTGGGTGCTCCACACTTTCGGCCTTGTGCCACATCTAAACTTCGCTTATTAAATCGAGGCACTCCGACTTTATGTGATGGTTAGCGAACAGGTTTTGTTAGATCATTTACGACTGAGTAGCGAGCACAATCCTCACTGGGTGCTCCATACTTTCGGCCTTGTGCCACATTTACGCTACGCTTATTAAATCGAGGCATTCCGACTTTATGTGATGGTTAGCGAACAGGTCTTGCTAGATCATTTACGACTGAATAGTGAGCTCGATCCTCATTGGGTGCTCCATTTTATCGGCCTTGTGCCACATCTAAGCTACGCGAAGTAAATCTCTTGAATCTGATGGAATCTGGACAATTTCTACACAAAGGGAGGAATACTTGAGGCAGCGGAAATATGTTTCTATAAACAAATACTGCGAAAAGATGGTTAGAACACGTGAGTAAGGAGCAAGTTTTTAGGAAAATGGAAGCAAAAAAGACATAATGAGGAAAGTAGGCTTGGAGCATTCGATATGCACAGGAGATATTGAATTTAAGAAGAGAGGGGGGAGACAGCGAGTAACTTACCTAATTGATTGTGTAAATACCAGAACAGGGAGGGAAAAACGACATTCTTTAGAGGTACAAAAGAAAAGGAAGTTGTGGAGAGCCATGATCACCAAAGACCCGAAGGAACACGACACACAGAATAAGTAGAATTGTTAGATATTTTTGTTTCATTTTACTATATTGTTCGTCTTGTACAAGGCTTAAGAGCCACAGTGGTAGAGGGTTAAAAAGTAATATAAACAGGTTATGTGAGGAAGATAAAGGTTAATCCGAGATATGAACATTTAAAGATTTTAATGATCGGGGAAGCATCCTCTTGTGAGTCGGTTTCATGATGAAGAAGCTGCCTGTGCTGAGCTTACATCTCACCAGTGGAATACGAACGGAATGAAGGGGATTCGCTACAATAGGCGTGGCATGACGGGTCTTAGCTATGAAGGTTGGAACTGGAGGAACGACGGAAAGCAGTTTGTCAGCTTTCCATTGAAATAGGGATACAGCGGCGAGAGGCTTGCGTAGTTTCGGTTCAGAGAAAGAGGTTGTAGAGTGGAAAATGATGAGTCAAGGGCAGGGAGAAGCTTTTGCGACCTACCGAGACTAGAAAGTGTCGCCTGGGCAGCTTCTGCCAATGTATAGTAGCAGTACTCGATTTTCGACCTGATTTGGCTCTTGTTAAGGCAGAGGGGAGTAGGCGAAGCCAGATACTTACTGGAACTGTACAGGGAACAGGGCATATTGCCGACATCTTTAGCGGTGCATCGATGGTTTGAGTTTAATAAAGAGTAAAAATAATTATATATTTGTTCCATGCCGATCTATGCTACTCAATGTTTTCATATATGTAGAAATCGTCAGGTACAAATTGAATCTGTCCGACTTTATTTATAGGCTACTGGCAAGATAATGGAGTAATCCATTTTGATGTAGGGAAAAATAAATGAATAGATAAAAAATCAAAATAAAAGTAAACTTAAAAAATATTATATATATATATATATATATATATATATATATATATATATATATATATATATATATATATATATGCATGCATACATACATACATACAGGGTGCGAGTGCTATTTGAGTATATATTGATTTAAGTTCACTAAACACTCAAATCATTTATATTATTTTTTTTATTTCAGATAACCCAGTCAAAGGAAGATGTTAACCCAAGAAACGAAAAGACATGCTGTCATTGTTGCTTTAGCTGAAGAATATAGTGATTTAAAAATCAGTAACTTTTTACATGTTGCCAGATCATTTGTTCATAAGGTTCGGTCGGAGCTAGACGGATGTGATGGCAATGTTTCCCCTGTAGCAAAAAGAATAAAAGCATCCACAGCGATTTGATACCGTGAGAACACCAGAATTTATACGGAATGTCCAAAACATCATCGATGAGAACCCCGGAAGATCAATGAGATCCATCGCCAAAGAACTTCAGGTATCAGAGTGGACCATCAGAACCGTGGTACATCAGGACATTCGATATAAGTCATATGTAATGAGGAAAGGCCAATTCATATCGGCGAATACACAGGAAAACCGTCTCATGCATTCAAAACGGTTGTTGAACAAAGTAAAAAATCCCTACGAAAATGTTTTTTCTCTGACGAAAAAAACTTTGACCAAGATCAGAAAACAAACGGACTGAATGACAGGTGGCTATGTGCATCTCCTTCTGAAGTACCCAGGGTGATGTACGCCCAATATCCGGCTACTGTGTTGGCTTTAGAAGTTGTGAGCAGTGAAGGTCATTTCATGCCACCTTACATTTTCCCACAAGGTCTGAGGGTCAATGCTGCTGGAGACATTAATATTTTTAAAACGATTGGATAAATAAAGTATGCAATGGAAGGCCATATGTCTTTCAACAAGACTCTGCACCTTCTCACAAAGCCATTGTAACCTAGGATTGGTTATCAGAGAATTTTTATGATCATGTGACCCTCAACATATGACCCCCTAAAACGCCAGACTTAAATCCTAACGACTATTACGCGCGGAGCGTCGTTGAAAGGGAGACTAATCGACATCCTTGTAGACTTGGTTTCAAGTCCGAACAGAAGCAGTCATTAAAACCAAAGGTGGTTTCATAGAATAATTAGATAAAGAAGTATCATGAAGGATATTTGTGTCAATTTCAATTAAATATATACATTGTTTGCTAAGTTATTGCCGTTTATTTAACATACTAAAAATGTCCTCAAATAGAACTCGCACCCTGTATATATGTATATATATATATATATATATATATATATATATATATATATATATATATATATATACATATACATATATATATATATATACATACATACATTATATATATTGTTGGGTGCCTGTAGGCTTGTGGTAGATATCTGTGATTATGTGGTTGTTTTTATTTCTAATGAGTATATCTCAAAATGGCAATTCGTTGAAATTATATTCTTGGGTGAATTTGATTTTTGGGTGTAAGTTTTGAAGTAGAGTGTGGAATTGGTTCATATCACACCATGAGGATTTCCAGAAAATGAAGCGATCATCTAAGATTGTTTCCAAGATTTAGTGAAGTGAGTTTTATATTTTCCCCATATATTTGTTCTATCTTTTCATAGAGGTTTTCCTCTAGGTAAGGTAATGTTAGGGTGGCATATATAGGCACCATTTTCGTTCCCATTGCAGTACCTAGGGTTTGGATATAGATTTTGTGGTCAAATTCAAAGGTGTTATTGTTAGAATTAGGTCTATACGATAATGAATTACTTAGTTAATCTAGAATGTAGTGTTTCTGGATGTTTTTCAATCCAGAATGAGACTGCCTGTTTACCTAATTCATGTGGTATGTTACTATATAGGTTACTAATGTCAAACGTTGCCATAAGTGTTCACGGATCTACTTTTTGTGGTATGAAGCTAAGGAAATGACTATCGTCTCTGGTGTAACTTTTAATCTGCTTAGTAAATGGTTGTAATATTGGATCTATTAAGTTACTGAGTCTGCGTGTTGGACAGGCTGGTCCTGTTACTATGGGTCTGAATGTAAGATCACTGGGGTTTGGGATGCTAATGTATTCAGATTTTTGTGTCTGGATAGCTGCTTTTATTTCACTCGATTTGTGAATTTTTGGTAGTTCGTAAAATTGCTTGTTTTTGGTACAAAGTCTATTAGGAAATCATATATGTGTGTGTGTGCGTGCGCACGTGCATAATATTTTTACATTTAACTTTATCTTTATGTGGATATATTATTTTTTGAGCTTTCCTTTATTTTTTATTGTAGATAGATAGATAGATAGATAGATAGATAGATAGATAGATAGATAGATAGATAGAAACTAATCGAGATAGATAGATAGATAGATAGATAGAAAATAATTGAGATAGATAGATAGAAACTAATCGAGATAGATAGATAGATAGAAACTAATCGAGATAGATAGATAGATAGATAGATATGAACAAGTTGAGCTAGATATGAAGCTACTGAGATCGATAGATAGATAGATAGAATTTAATTGAGATAGATAGATAGATAGATAGATATGAACAAATTGAGCTAGATATGAAGAGACCAAGATAGATAGATAGATAGATAGATAGATAGATAGATAGATAGATAGACAGATAGATAGATAGATAGATAATGTATTCATTTTCAGCTCGAGATGTTTCTCCAAAGACATAAATGTTCATATTTGATAAAGCCAAAATCTTGCCTTCATTATCGAATCTGAAAGAGCCTCTGTTCTATTTCGGACTTCTTCACAGCCGTCCAACTGCTGCGCTAACTGCCAAACTCTCTTCCAGCAAGTGTATCTTTCGTGTAAGTTCAGAGACTTGTCTGTAGATGGCGAGAGGCAAAAGGAAATCAATGGTCCATAACAACGGGAATTAGATTAATTGGTTGAGACTAAACACGGGAGGTCCCTTTGTATTGTGTTCGCTAGCAATGACCCTTAGCCGAGAAAGAAAGAGAAAGGTGAAGAATGAGGAAGAAAAGAATATGTACGTATATATCCATCCTCACCTTCAGACACAACGAATGGATCATGATGTCATTTTCATCCTAAAATATCTGCCACTCCTTTCTTGAATGTTCTCGATGGAGAAACATCACACCATCTCCGTCTTATGCTATCGCACAAATCTACATATAATACATATTACATGCATATATATATATATATATATATATATATATATATATATATATATATATATATATATATATATATTTTACATGCATATATATATATATTACCTATATATATATATATATTACATACATTCATATATATATATATATATACATACATACATACATATATATATATATATACATACATATATATATATACATACATATATATATATACATACATATATATATACATACATACATACATATATATATACATACATACATACATATATATACATACATATATATATACATATATACATACATATATACATACATACATATATATATATATATATATATATATATATATATATATATATATATATATATATATATATATGTACTGCGTTTTAAATTACTAACGAGGTGACACTTTTCCATCCTAGCCAAAAACTACTGGTTGGAATTTAACGAAATTATCAGATAATGTTGACAACATATATATACACCTACTCTGTTTAAATCTCAAGGTTCTAGTAAAAGGAACAGAAATTATGATCATTTACTTAATTTACTTAATTTATTAGTGTGTCAAATTGTTAGCGAGGTGTAATAAAAATTCCTGTAAAAAGAAAATAACAACTTTAATTGCTTCATTTACAGATCTTTAGCGATACAGACAGTAACTAAGATTAAATTAATTCGAAATAAAAAAGTAAACAGAATTAAAAAAAAAAAAACAACCAAAAAAAATATGTGATCTTTTTTTTTAAAGATTTGGAAAAGGCGCTGGTCAATCGAACATGTCAATTTCTGGATGTAATTTCACTTGATAGGTTGAATATTTCCTGCCATAAGTCATTCTTGCTTCTAAATTGGAGTCCAGTCTCATAAACTTTTCGCTTCAGAATGCTGCACAATTTTCAACTAGGATTAAGTCTGGAAAACTGACAAGACAGTTCATCTTCCGAGGTCCACAGAAGCCTAATTTCCGCAGGTACTCCATAATTCTATGCATTGAATATGCATTACCTTGCATAAATACGATGGTTCTCCTGAAGGTGAATTTTTGCTTTTTTAGCCAACATTCCAGGTGCTCTTTGAGGAAGGCTATATAAATATCTGAGGTTATTTTCGTACCTTCAGCCACTCTCCACGGACCAAACTTGATTCCTCCAATAATACCAGCCCAAATCATAATACCTCCTCCTCCTTGTTGGCGTGTCAAGCGTTAACTTTCATTTTCTCCTTCGCCCATTTTGAACACATTTGTTTGTGTACTTTTGTCAATTGAGGCTTTGTCTCACTGGTGTCCCGAACTTTTTGGAGGCGATAGCGAGTACATCTGGACACTGTTGCTTCTCCAGTGTTCCTGAAAAGGGCTCCACTTGCCAGGCCAGGTTTATTTACAGATTCATGTTTCATTGGTGACAAAGAACGTTGAAAAACAACCCTCAATTGACCCTCATCGGCACCCTTAGCTACCTTCGTAGGAGCTGCAACAAATTTTTACAGTTTGGTGATATCATCCGATTATTTTGGATATTTTAATGTAGATTTGCCTTTGGAAAGTTCAGATGTTATATCTTCCACAGAAGGGTTCAAGTCACATTTGCGACCCATAATTGCAACATTATAATGACACTCCTTTATCGTCTGGAACACTTCTATATCGTATTAATATTGCAAATGACCACCGTTTGTTTCATGATGCGCAGAACAATAGAGTTTTTATACAACCTGCGCATATACCTATTCCCATTATAATGTGAAGATTTCGTTAACTTCCGACAGGTAGTTTTTGGACAAAACGAAAAAAATATCACCTTGTTAATAATTTGAAACGCTGTGGACATATATGTATCATTATATATATATATATATATATATATATATATATATATATATATATATATATATATATATATATACAAGCTAAGACAAAGAACAGATTTAGAATCGACAGTTCTTTAGAATTTGCTTTTTTAAAGTGCTCATTACAACATAGAGAAATAATATCATTATATATATATATATATATATATATATATATATATATATATATATATATATATATATATATATATATATATATATATACACAATTCGTGGGTGGATGTGATGCTGTAATTGGTAGTTAGGTATGAAGTAATGATATCTTTAGGATCTGGAAAATAATGGATTGTTGTGGGTATACAGTTTTAAATCTTTTACACACTTTATAATCAACAGTGTTAATACTTATTAATTATAAACGGAGCATTTACTTAAATATTTGTATGTATAATGTATAAACAGAAAATATACTAAAATAATTGTCGGATTTAGTCTATTTCATAATATGCAGACATGAACGCTCGAGAAAAATCACAGGAAATTTGTGGTTTAAAAACAGTAATTTGACTCTCTTAAGCAGATTCTTCCACTGTAGCACGTCAGGCCAAATGACGGTTCCGTGTAGGATGCAAGAAGTCACTTATTTTCTATGATATTTCTCGGACATTCAGGTCGGTAAATTTCGTTAATACTGTTTATTATAAACAGAGTATTTACTTAAATATTTGTATCTATAAAAAATAACGTATAAGAAGTATATATATATATATATATATATATATATATATATATATATATATATATATATATCTATTATAAATTTAAAATATGTTTTTTCGCTACACAGTAATAACCATGTTTCAAAAATGGAAGCTAAAAGCTTCGAATTTAATTTTGTTATTAAATTAAAGACATTAGTTCAATTTCCTCGTCAAGCGAATTTTGGAGTAACTTATTTTTTTAAATTTACAATTTTAAAGGATTCATAATTGAGTGTTTCCAATCCATTCATCTAGACAAGGGGTGCTAGCTTGTTCAATTTCAATTTTCGTTGTATCAGTTAATAGTTACATTCGAAAGCGGGGTTATGTTTAGGGATGGGTAGAGATGTATTTTTCAACAAATTCTGACATCTGCTAAATGCATGTCGTCTAGGTTTTTTATAAAAAATTTATTGTTAACGGCAAAAAATTCTTACGGCATTTTTTCTATTTGTATACTTAAAGATTTTGGGGGGCTGTTTAGGCTAGAATATGTTTTATTTAACTACAATTCTAAAAAATAATAATTTTTAAATAGACTATATATATATATATATATATATATATATATATATATATATATATATATATATATATATATAAATAAATAAAAAATTAAGTAATTCATTGAGTCTGAAATAAACCTCAACTGAATGCAGAAAGCACTGGACGGCCGTTTGGTCCTATATTTGGGACCCATCAGTAGTGCGCATCCACTGCCGAGAATTGGAACCCTGACAGTTAGGTTGTCAAGCAAACATCATACCAACTGTTTCAACGGGCCTCGGTGACGAAGAGATAGCAAATCAGACTCGCCGCTCTCTCACATATTCCGTGTTGGAACTCAACTGAAATTGTCTGTAACCATAGGACTGTGCCCACCAGAGCCACGACTACTATCACACCAAGCCGCTCAAACTGAAATAGAAGCCGGATCAAGCAATGATATACATATGATAGAAATTGTAAGGAGGATTTGATAATTATAATTAAGTAATTCATTGAGTCTGAAAGAAACCTCAACAGAATGCAGAAAGCACTGGACGGCCGTTTCGTCCTATATTTGGACTCATCAGCAGTGCACAGTCCTATGGTTATAGAGAATTTCTGTTGAGTTCCACCACGGATTACGTGAGCGAGCGAAGTATTAGAAAACAGAACCATAACTAAGGAGCAAGAAAAATAGAAAAGTAATCAGGAAGGCAGTAGATAACCTTTGACATTGCATTTAAATATTTAAAGATCTAATTTAACTGGAAAGCATGTTGCCGAAAGAGAGTTCCACAGGCGAGAATTGCGAGAAAAGAAACTGCTGGCATCAAACTCCCAGTTACATCTAACCAATTCAACTCTAAATTGATGAGGCTTTTTTGCCAATCTAGTACTGCGCTTAAATTCATAAAGTCTAGGTATCATGGCGAGGTGCTCATCCGAATAATTGCCATGAAAGTATTTATAGAAACGAGACAGTGGGAAAGTGACTGAAATCGAGACGCCAGGTTAGGACCAATAATAATTGATGAAGTGTAAGATGCACCCATGTGCAAATTAATTGAAAAGAAAACGAACAATTCCATATTTTTTTTCGTATTTTTCCAATGAAACATGACCCAGTACACTTGTTAATACTTCGTATGTCCATTCCACGAAGTCGTTCCTTGCAGATTGACAACAGATTCTCGATTGGATTTAAATCAGGTGTATTTCCGGGCCAGTCTATATTACTTTGATTTTCTCGCTGGTAAGGTTTGCCAGTGTGTCCGTGCAGTGTTACAATTTTTGTACGCTTCCTTGAAGTAACGTCCATTGCAGACAATGACTGTAGGACAAATAATCGCCAGTCGAGACAGTAGTGTCTAGGCGTGATAAAAATCTGATGCAATCACGGATGACGCGATATTTTTCAAGGCCAAACAAATGACATCATAGAAAATAGATTCATATTACTGCACACCACTGCAAATAATCTAATCTGAGGAAAAAAATCGAAATCGTTTACACCCCGTCATTTCAGTTGGATCTAAAACTGACCGTATTTTGAAAGAAAGGAAACTAAAGCTGCTGTTTCAATTAATTCGCGCAAGGGTGTCGATTCTGGAGAGAAAAATTGTCTAGCACGACAGAGTGAATCAACTTTCTTAGTAGAAGACCTGGCAATGTATTCAATATTGAGCTCCACGTCATGTCAGCATTGAACATTAGCAATTGATTCAATATCATCAAAATTATGTCAGTTGAAAACTTGAAACTAAAATGGCGCACCGAGACACTCACCTGAAGGCTAACATCAGCCATGCTCATAGAAGGTAGAAAGGGGTCTTTCAGATGATTAATAAAGAGCAGTTTTGTTTTGGAGGCGTTAAATTTAACAAGCAATTCATTTACCCAGTTAACAACAGACAGTAGGTCGTTTTTTACATCAGCCGCCAATTTGACCTTATCGAAATGAATCACGACAGGAGTAAATGGTTATGTCATAAACAGACATAACAATTTGGGAGCTGATGCTATTGGGAATGTCGTTAATAAAAATTACAAACAAAGTAGACCAACAAAAAGCCCCCGGGAACACCTGTATTAGTACATTATCTAGTATAGTGGCCCTTCAGGATAACTTTCATTTCGTAATCTGATAAGAAAGTCTGAACAAGTTAAAAAAATTCGTCTGAAATATATAGTTTTAAGGTATCCTGTATTCAAACAGCCTGAAGATTGTGTTCAAGAATGAAACAGACTGTCGCTAATCGTTACTGACATCAGTATCCACGTATATATATATATATATATATATATATATATATATATATATATATATATATATCGGGTGTGACAGTAAAATTGCCCAAATCGTGTAACAGCAAAATTGTCTAATTGTTAGATTAAGATTTGAACCGTTGTATACTAGAAAAGATTAAAGACAACGTACTGGAATTCGCCGAGGTTTTAATGACACTATTGGACTCTACTTGGAGCAATAATAATGTATAATTACTCTCCAAGCTTAACAGTAAAATCGTGATGAAATCGATCATAAACGAAAATGTCATGTTCATCATTAATTAATCATAGCTAAGATCCGAAGCTTATGAAATATTGAAATAAATTTCGAATATAGATATATATATATTATTCCAGGATAATTTTCCAACTTATTCAAGATTATCTTCACCCTCTCTAACCTTCTAACTTTCTGTCCTGGAATAAAAAGATGTTCAAAGGGTTTCACGTACGATTTCATTTTCAAGTCTTTGTTCACATCTCTTTTGACTGTCATAGCGGAACCTCCTCTCTCACGTGCCAAACGTCTTATATATTGAGTTGCATCTTTTCTAATTGATCTCTTTAGCTTTTAGTTGAAATGATGATCCCTCTTCGTGTTGTAACCTCCTGATCAAGTGTTCCTCTCTAATGTTCACTCTTTTTTAAACTTATTCGCCGTTTTCTTGATGGTTCTTCAATGAACTTTGAAGATGGAAGCAAGACTATGAATGTTCGTACCATTACTGAAAGCATGAATTAACTTTTTCCTCTCACCATTGCTCAGTTGGAAGACACTGAGTCTAACACAAAACAATTTTAACCTGCTCTCTTTCTAGCTGAATAACTCAAAGGGTTTTCCTGTGATTCTTACGACAAATGGTGTCAAGAGAGCCAAGCGTCTTATCTAAAAACGTGAAAAAAATTCTATTAGTTTACTGTTTCTTTTTAGATATTAAACATTTTGTGGGAGGGATAATTATACTGTTACACGATTTGGAAAATTTTGCTGTTACACGAGGTTTGTTGGAAACTCTGCTGTACGAGGTTTGATCAAGAAGTATCGGGACTATTGCTATGGTAACGGAGTTAAAGTACGCAAAGTGAAACCGCTTGGTACAGATTGACGTTGAAATCAGTCACACATGCGCACTAACTTATAACGTCCTTACTCTCTTTTGATTTTCTCTAGCAGGTTCGACACCAAAGTTAAACAACGTCGAATCTGGTCAGTACTTCGATGTTTGACCGTTTGGAAATACCAGGTGCTTTATCTTGCATATGCGGGTGGTTTAATGGATACTGGCTCGTAATTGTCAATCAGAGAGACAAGTTCCATTTGGATTTGTTATATTTACTTAAATAAATGCCCTTGGGAATGGTATGAATACAACTCTTCTCCTCCCAGCTATGGGTTAATTAGTAAGACTTGTATCGCAAATCTGTTTTTACGATCTAAAAAGAAATATTTTCTGGCTTTAAAAAACCCCGCAAAAGCTACATAAGCTGCAGAAACAAATCAGTCAATTCATTGCATATACAGGGTGCGAAGGGTAAATTGTCGCCAGTTTATATTCTTAATTTCGTGCATGCGCGTTGTTTGTCTTTGATTTGGCCGACTGCACAGTATAGTAGGGTCAGTTGGGCACCGTCTGTGAGAAAAGTGCACTATAACAAAATTCACTACGCCAGAAATTTGGAAACGACATGCTGTACTGCTTGTCATTCGCACCGAAAGCTCCAATATGAACATTGCATAGTGTTTGGGTATCAATGTGAGGCCAGCGCAAAGGAATCGAAAAAGGTTGTATGCTATATCCAGTCAACATCGTGGTGCTTGGCGTGATCACTAGCGATGGCGACGTGCTACCCTGAGTCAAGAGAGTGGGTGTTGGAAGACACTATGTCTGTCAATAGGACTCTGCACCATGCCACTCAAGCAGAAGAACCCAGTCAGGGCTGTCTGACAATTTCTGTGGCAACATCACCCCTTACATCTGGCCGCCTAATTCCCATACTGCAACCCCCTTGATTATTATAATATGTGAGGCCAACAAAACTCTTTGTAAGACCAAATATGAACTGAAGGCAAGGATTATGGCAGCATTCCTCAACTTAAACAAGGAGACCGTTCAAAAGAGATGCAGGAGATTCCGAAGTCGTCTGGAGGCCGTGGTTGAAGACAATGGCGATTTTATTGAATAAATTTACTCTTCAGTATTTCAAGATATTTTTGTGAAATTTTGGTAAACATAGCTCTTAGAATGTCAGTGTTATTTCCATTTTTGTGTCATTTGGAGGACAATTTATCCATCTCACCCTGTATATGAATAGACATTTTTGTAAGCATTTCACTCCAAACAAGACAGGGGTGTCACTAGCACGCAAGGTTTGCAGAAAATGAAAGTGAGACAAAAGAGTAGGTGTAGGGGGAATTGTGGAAAAGAAAAAAGGACAGATATCAAGGCAACAGAAGATGGCGATTGACGGTACATTTAAATTTTTTAAGTTTGTAGTTATCAGGGAATCAAGTGACAGGAAGTGAGTTCCAATGTCGTGACGTTCGAGGAAAGAAACTGTTGGAGTAGAAGTGGCGGTTACATTTCACTATTTCAACAGTAAATGGGTGGGACCTAGATGCCA
Source organism: Acanthosepion esculentum (assembly GCA_964036315.1). Lineage (NCBI taxonomy): Eukaryota > Metazoa > Mollusca > Cephalopoda > Sepiida > Sepiidae > Acanthosepion > Acanthosepion esculentum. The sequence goes on along the minus strand of OZ038496.1, from coordinate 32,979,681 downwards.
ATCTAGTAGCACGCAATCATATAGTCGGGGAGCGTCCTGGGTATGACGATAAACTACATCGGCGTCCGGAGTAAGACGATAAACTACGTCCAACAGCAAGGACTCTGATCAAGAGGATTTGAGGAGCGTGGAACCACCTCTTAATAGCTAGTGTTCCCAGGTCCACCCTGACCCGGGGTGGTAGCACCTGTTAGGGTCCCAGCTATAGGCAAATAGTTAACACCCAAACTCGGGTTTTAAAAAACAACGTGAAAGTGTAAAAATAGGGTTTAATACCAGAAATACTTTGTAAAAAAATGTTACCATCAATATATTTTTGGAAAACAAATATTATTAGAAATTCATTTTTTGAAAAAAATATTACCAGCAAAGAAAAATTCTTACCAGAAATAGATTTTTGAAGGAAAAAATACAGGGTGACCCCAAAAAACGGGTATTTTTGAAGTGCGTATTGCCAGACATGAGCAAGTGGCAACACTGCGAGACAGTGACCTTGAACAAGTAAACATTTCGCCATTTTAGTAACGAGAATGAAATTCACAGTATCCCAGCTGAGATGTTGAAGCAATCAATGAGGAATCTCAACAGCAGATCTCAAGAATGCATTCGTACAGGAGGACGCCATCTACAGGACGTAATTTTAAAAAAATGCAAATTCCATCATTGTTTCTTAAATGGCATGTTTTAAGGTTTCAATTACTATGAATTAAATATTTTTCTTCCGCCACTCTTGGTTTTATTGGATTGTTAAAAAGTTCCCTTTTTTGGGTCACCTTGTATTAACAGAAACAGATTTTTGGAAAAAAATATTACCAAAAATGAAAATTTTGTCGGCATTAAATAACTCATTCAAGTTGATATGCCGTAAAACAAAACAGACAAACAAATGTAGTTGGGGCAGCAAGGAAAAAAGCTCGTCAGAGCAAAATAGTTATGAAAATATTTGTAGAAAAGAGAGAGGGTAGGTACATCACATTTGGGTGAAAATGTTGAACGTCATAAAGCCAATTTAGGACCGATTACATCACAGATAGTTCTTTGGCTTTTGTCGAGAACCTCGAGATGAACAGCAAGGGCACTAGACCAGGTATGGCAGAAGTATTCAATGCAAGCAGGAATGGTAGATTTGTAGTTGTGTAAGGAGTCTGACGGGAAATACCTTCTGGCACGGCACAGTGAACCAACTTTCCTTGCAGTAGATGCCGCTATTGATTCAATGTAGTTGTTCCACTTCAAGTCAGTTGAAGACGTGAGGCCAAGAAGGTACAGTGAGACGCTCTCACGGAGACGCGCATCAGCCAGATAGATAGATAGATAGATAGATAGATAGATAGATAGATAGATAGATAGATAGATAGATAGATAGATAGGATATTTCCTTCGTAATATAGTTTACTGCTAATCATGTGAAACTCACGAACACACCAGATGGAAAGTAATCAAATATTGGTATATAAGTTAAAGCCGAATAACGGTTATTGACGGCGAAACTGAAATCAGGCATCCGATTTTTAAGTTTCGACCGATTTTATTGTGTACATTACACATGAATTCCATTGGAACAACCATTTCTTTTCTCTCTCTCTCTCTCTCTCTCTCTCTCTCTCTCTCTCTCTCTCTCTCTCTCTCTCTCTCTCTCTATCTATCTATCTATCTATCTATCTATCTAGCTTGCTAGCTAGCTATCTCTTTCTCTCTCCACCCCTACCACTCAGTTTTGGATTGAATAATGCCTTAGACTGGGCATTGCAGCCTTGTTTGGCAACCAGTGTAGGAGAAGAATAACTTGACATTCAGAACCGTGGATAAGGCAACAAGAAACTACTCCACCGTATTCCCCCAGATTTCATAGCAATTATTCGATATTGAAAAAGAAAATATGGGACCCTCCATACTGAACAGACAATGTATTCATATAATATTAATATGATATTAAACTAAAGGTAAAAAGAATTTGGGTAATAATGGAATTTTACAATTTCAAGAATGACAGAAAAACGAAAGAAAAAAAAATTTAAATTTAAAGAAAGATGATAAGGAAGATATAAGAATGAATGAAAAACAAAGAGAAAGAATAAGGAAGGAAAGAAAAATGAAATATAATTCAAAAGAAAAAATAAAGAAAAATTTACAGAGAAAAGATAAAATGAAGCAAAAAATCGGCAATCTAACGGAAGAAAGATAGACAAAAGAAAGAAACAAATAAAGAAAGAAAAAGAAAGAACGATAATAAAAGAAAAAGGAAAATCTAAAGAGAAAAAAAGATCAAATGAAAAAATCTACAATCTAACGAAAGAAAAAACAAAAGAAAGGAAAATATAGAGAAAGAAAAAGAAAATATCAACAATCTAACGAGAGAAAGTAAAAAAGAAAGAAAGAAAGAAAAGGAGAATGAAATAGAGAAAGAAAGAAAAGAAAAGAAGAAAGGAAAAATGAAAATGTAATGAAAATGTAAAGAAAGGAAGAAAGATAAAATGAAACAAAAAATCAACAGTCTAACCTAAGAAATAAAGAAAAAGAAAGAAAGAAAGAAAGAAGAAAGAAAGAAAGAACGAAAGAAAGAGCGAAAGAAAGAAAGAAAAGAAGAAAGGAAAAATTAAAATGTAAAGAAAGATAAAATGAAACAAAAAATCAGTAATCTAACGTAAGAAGGAAAGAAAAAGAAAGAAAGAAAGAAAAGTAAAATGAAAATGTAAAGAAAGAAATATAAACTGAAACAAAAAATCAACAATCTAACGAAAGAAAGATATAATAACGAAAGTGCAATAAAAAGACTAAACAAAAAAGAAGAGCAAGTATAAAGAAAAATAAGTGAAAGAAACACGCTTAAAGCGCAAGGCAAAGATAAAAGAAATGAAAGTAAAATGAAAGAAAGCAATACAAACGATTTTTTGATGGAAGGAAATGCCGTAAAGAAAATTTATATTTCAAAGAGAACGAATTCGTAAATGAATGAATGAATGAATTAAAAAAAAACATAAAATCTTTATGGTGAACAAACATGAAAACGAAACAGACGAAGATTAAAAGAGGACCAATATGTAAAAAAAGAAAAAAATGTCTGAAAATGAAGACAACAGAAGGAAATGAAGAAAATGATAAAATCAATCTGTAAAGAATGAATTTTAATCTCACGCAATACAGTAACATGAAAAGGGAGAAAGTGGTAAAGAAAGAAATGAAAAAGCTAAAATGAAATTAAAAAAGAAAAAAAAAGCAAGCAAACACTGTAATTACTGAGAAGCAAGAAAAACCTTAACTCTGACAATAACTAAAAAAAGAAGAAAAAGAAAGAAATACAGAGTAATGGCGGTCGAAGAAGAGGTCGAATGTCGTTTGCTTCTGCCCAATCTTTCTTGCGTGCTGATGACAAACTCAAAAAAGGCAAATGGAGAAATTGAAGACTTGCAACAACGACAAGCCAATTAATTTCAGTACCAAGCCGCCGAGACGATGGGGTCAATTCAATGAGTACGCATGCGCAAGTGTTCCTACCGCTCTCTACATCCGAGACTTTGCGTGCTTGTGTGCGTGCGTGCGTTTAAAAGTCCTTGCGTTCAAAGGGGTAGGGTTTATGGCTCAATTAGCAAGCCCAGGAGATTTTTTTCTTCCTGTTTTTTGTAATTTTGGTTTGTTCGTTATTTGTTGTTGCTTTTTTTTTTTGGTTTTGGTTTGTTCTTACTTAATTTCAGACGAACTAACGAAAGAACCGACGAACACCAATATCTTAAACAAAAACTTTGATTCTCATATGGCAAAAATAATCGAACCTGAAATATCTATACTACCATTTACACTGATTCTATTCTGGGGATCAGTGTGTGAGCACAGACTTACTGATCCCATCACACACACACACACACACACACACACACACACACACACACACACATACACACATAAACACACACACACACACATATAGATAATAGATAGATAGATAATGAAAGTCTTGAGATAGGTAGATAGATAGATAGATAGATAGATAGATAGATAGATAGATAGATAGATAATGAAATTAGATAGATAGATAATGAAAGTAATTAGATAGATAGATAGATAGATAGATAGATAGATAGATAATGAAAGTCTTGAGATAGATAGATAGATAGATAGATAGATAGATAGATAGATAGATAGATAATGAAATTAGATAGATAGATAGATAGAAAGATAGATAGATAGATAGATAAATAGATAGATAGATAGATAATGAACCGAATTTAAATTTTGAACATCGTTCATATTGTAGACGTTTTCTAATTATTTTGGTAATTGTATCGATTATATTAGCTGTTTCCTTATAAGAAAATATTCGGCATTTATTGAACCAGCAGCCATCAGTACTGCCGCTTAATATATATATATATATATATATATATATATATATATATATATATATATATATATATAAAGTATGTTGTGCAGTTCAATTTATATTACATGAATCATTCATACAAAACAAAATTATTAAAATACATTAACCCCGAACCTGTAGATGAATGTTATGATCCCTGTTTTTAATAAATTCCAGTTGCATAAGATCTTTTTCATCATCATGTATGGAAATAGATTTGTTTGTTACATCCAGGCAATAACAGGACAACGAAAGATTAGATGTAATCCGAAATATGTTTTTTTAGAAATGTGTTATTGTTAACTGTAAGAAATTTTGGAATGTGCGGTCACAACGCTGAGGTTGATTTTTTTTTAAATTTAAGAGTGTGCATTTTTGTACTAATATGGTAATAGGAGAATTCTTTTTTAGTAGTAGTTTTTTTCAGTCGATGTTGCATGAACTAAATTGTTCAATAAATAGAGGAATGTCACAGTTTTTATCCGAAAGTTGCCCGTCGGATCAGTTCTTTTAATATCCAGTATGTGTTGCTGGATGTAACAAACAAATCTATTTCCATACCTGATGATGTCTGTATGAACAAACGAAAGCTTGTAAAAAAAAATTATTAAAAACAGAGATCATAACATTCATCTACAGGTTCGGGGTTAATGTATTTTAATAAATTTGTTTGCGAGGATGTATTCTCGCCATTTATATCATTTACTTCACTATCTTTTTTTGTATGAATGATTCATGTAATATATATATATATATATATATATATATATATATATATATATATATATATATATATATATTATGAAATGGATTAAGTCCGACAATTATATATATTTTCTGTTTATACGTTATTTGTGTAGATATATTTTTCAATTAAACAGCATTAATTAATTTTGGTCTGTAAATGTAATTTATACTGTTTAATTAAAAACGGAACATTTACTATAAAAATAACGTATCTATCTATCTATATATATATATATATATATATATATATATATATATATATATAACGTATAAACAGAATATATATATATATACACACACACACATATATATAAATAATGTATAAACAGAATATATACATATATATATACACACACACACATATATATATATGAATAACGTATAAACAGAACATATATATATATACACACATATATATATATAAATAACGTATAAACAGAATATATATATATATATATATATACACACACATATATATATATAAATAACGTATAAACAGAATATATATATATACACACACATACATATATATAAATAACGTATAAACAGAATGTATATATATATATATATATATATATATATATATATATATATATATATTTGTTTGTGTGCGTGTGTGTCCTTCTATTAAAACAAAAAGCTAAATATATTTTTCAAGTCCACTGTTATTGCTGTTTCCAGTATTGATGGGTTCCCCCTTCTTGATATTTTTTGCTTGTTTTTCTATTTGATTAGTTTTAGTGGCATATCAACAGCTCTATAGGTTATTTTATGTCGAAATATAATTCATGCTTTCAACTAAATATATTTTGAGCGCCATTGTATACCTTCAGCTACAGATGAAATACATTGTTGGTCATTTTGCTGTAAATAGGTATTGTTGATAGTTCTTTCATATAAAACTATATTGCTGGTATTTTACTACAAAATGTACTTTTATGCTTTCATAGTGTGTTGTTTTTGTTTGAGTGTTCACTATTTGCCTTTAGCTGGGACCCTAACAGGTGCTACCACCCCGGGTCAGAGTAATGCTGAAGAACAACAGCATTTAAGAGATTGTTCCATGTTCCTCAAAATCTCCAATCTTCCAATCAGAGTCATTGCTGCTGGATGTAGCACTTGTGTTGAATGTCAACATCTTGATTATATAATTATTTTCTCTTCCAGTAACAGGCGCTATCTATTTTAGTTATTACTGCTGTTGAAAGTCCTCAAGTGATGTTGTTCCCGTTATTTGATACAGTTATCGGTTTGGGGCTCTTTTCGCCAGTTCACACGTTCCCAAGTAGGATAGAGCTAACTATAATCTAATGGCTTCGTTCCCTCGAAGCCATTTTTAAACAATGATGGATAGTCTTCTCCTGTGGCGCCAGTCAAAGACATTCAAAAAAGGATGCTTCTTTCCTCTATCTACATGCTTCGTTTTCATTCCTTATCATCTAAGGCACCTCGACATGGTGTAATAGTCAGCTTGTGTCGTTAAAATAATTACGCCTGAGAAGTGAGTTCTATCCTCACTGTATTCCCCATACATTCGGTTTTGTACCACATGTAAGCTACGCTTCGAAAATCACTATTCCCTCACGGCCATTTTTAATCAAAGATTTCAGAAAGCGGTTGCATGCAAATGACAGCTTGGATATTCTTGACATTCATATGAAAGTCTTGAACTGACTCGTAAAACCATGACTCGAGTTCAATTTTTCGATTTCGATGTGTCGTGTCCCTTCAGAACGTTGGCGATCATGGCTCTCCATCCAGTCCTTTATAGCTCTTAGTAAATTTTATCTTTTCGTTATCTCTCCTAAACATTATTATTCAAGCTTGCTAGGTAGGTTATCCGTTTTTTTTCTCTGTCCCTGTAGCCTTCAATCTGCCCTGTGAGTATCAAATTTTCCATGCCCTCTCTTCACATTATGTTCTCGAGAAGTTTCACCTGACTCTTCTTGATGTTAAGTATGTTTCCTTTTTGCTTCATTTTCCTTTAAAACTTCGGCGTTACTGATATGTTCGGTGGGTGGTATTCTCGCCATCTTTCTGTAGAACCACATTTCTGCTGCTTCAAGTCTCTTCTTCATCCGTGAAGAGATTCTCCGACAATCACTGTTACATAACAGTTCCATACTCTTTTCTTTGCTTCTAACGAAATTTTCCTGTTTCTTAATACTTTCTTTAGTTTATGGAAAGCATCTTTCGCTATACCGATTCGCCTTCTGATTTAGAAACTAGGAAGTCTTTTAATCTTGCTTGATTTTGGCATCTCCATTTTGAAATCGGCATGTTGGGCTGTTCGTTTTTGCTGACAACCAAACAAACTGTCTTCTTGCACTTGATGCTAAGACCTTTCTTCTCGCTTTCTTTCACTACCTTCAATCAGTCAGTTATGTGCCATGCGTGATTCACACTTAAGCGATCATGTATCTTTCGATACATGACTAACGAGGCAGATTTTTCCCGCAGTAGGTTGTCATTTCTTTCTGCGGTAGACCAGATGCCATTCAAGGCTATAGAACTCGTTCTGTCCGGCTATTTATCCATATCGGGGGAGAAAAAGAGGATTCATAGCTTTCCCATGTGTATTAGCACGTAAGTGAATGTAATGGATTCGACTGGAACGTCGGTCAGTCAGTTATGTGCCATGCTTAGGCGATCATGTATCTTTCGATATATGACTGACGAGGTTGCCATTTCTTTCTGCGGTAGACCAGTTGCCATCCAAGGCTATAGAAACCAATCTCTCCTGCTATTTACCCATAGCTGGTGGCGGTGAGAAGAGGATTTATACCTTTCCCGAGGGTATTAGTACGTAAGTGACTGTAATGGATTCGACTGGAATTCGAACTCGGCTCTCCGATTTCTCAATCCGAAAAGGTAATACCAAGCTGAGAAAACAAATTTAGAAAGATAACTTTACATAAAGACTCTAAATATTAAGAAACTGGCTTACTGGAAAATGTGTATCTGAAATTCTGGTTTCGGACACCGATTCAGTAAAAGGAACTAAACGTAACTTTCTCTGCCACTGGGTATACACTTCGTTTCGTCCTGCACAAAGCCGATATTCTATAGAGATTTCACGTTAGGATTACTATCTATTCGTGTCTTTATATCAGATTACTTTAAAAGTGTTAGTGGTATGACGCAGTCCAGTACATCCTGCCATACGGTTACGTCATCGGTAAGTAAACCAGTTTCCGCATCTAGCTCTTTCTGGTGAAGAGGGTCGATAGACACACAGCAAGACCTGTCAAAAGCAGGTGAACCTTCTTGTGGGGGTCAAGAACGAGGTAGACTGGATTCCAAAGACAGCCAGCGGGGGTGAGGGCGGAATTAGATTATCTTTAAAGTGATCACATTGTTATAGACGCACAAATGCGCATTCACCCACAAGTGTAGGTACGGCGAAATAACATGCAGTGAGAAAATTATATTGAATCCATTGCTCAGTCCGCTGCTATGAGAGTTAACTCACATTCTCGTGCTAGACATATTTAATCTCCTGAATTTAACTATATTTATAAGTCTACCATTCGCCCATGTTCTGAACGTTATTGCCACATGTGGCCCGGTGCTCCTGTTATGTAGTTAGGGATTCTTGAGAAAATTCAAAGAAGAATCAGGTAACGTTCTCAGTTGACATGACGTAGGAAGATTATATTGAATCCTTTGGTAGGTTAACTTCTAAGAAGGACGGTTCGCTGTGCCGGGCGAGACAGTTTTTCTCTCCGGAATCTATCTTACATATCGAAAAGTCTACCATTCGTTCATGTTTAGAATATTGCTGCCACATATGGTCCGGTGCCCCTGCTGTTTACCTTGAACTATTTGATAAGATCTAAACAAGAATCAGCAATATTATTGGTCTTTCTCTGGCTGCTCAGCTTCAGTCATTTTCCCACCGTCGTAACGTAGCTTCCCTGTGTATTTTCTATAAATACTTTCATGGTAATTGTTGGTACTTTGACTTCATGAATCTCAGCACCGTACTTGATTGAGTCCCAAACTCTCAATGAAGCGCTATGGATCTGCATGTTTGAATGAATGCGACCTTTGCTATGATTGATCATGTTTCGTTCGGATGCGGTGAGCTGAATGCCGCAACAGGCACACACACACACACAAACACACACACACACACATGCTCACGCGCACAAAACATGACTATACGTGTTTCTTGGCTTTTTCTCCTAAAAGAAATTAGTGAGAGGCGTTGTCGATAAGAAATAAAAAGAAAGTATATGTGTGTAAATTTATTGGTTTGGAGTTCTTGAAAAAAATAAGTGACATTTTTTTTTTGCCCTTACATCAGGATGAAAACTGTATTTTACATTTGCTAGCAATAAAATATTTAAGAGCCTTCAGGAATTTGATAGACGGCTTATAACGCACAACATATCTACTCGCTTAATTGGATAGATAGCTAAATAGATATATAGATAATGAACGTAATTAGATAGATAGATAGATAGATAGATAGATAATGAACGTAATTAGATAGATAGATAGATAGATAGATAGATAGATAGATAATGAACGTAATTAGATAGATAGATAGATAGATAGATAGATAGATAGATAGATAGATAGATAGATAGATAGATAGATAGAAAAACTTAGAAAGAGTGAAAGAGACAGAGACGTGAAAACATAGAGCAAGGGGGAGACGTGAAAACACTGAGATAGATAGATAGATAGATAGATAGATAGATAGATAGATAGATAGATAGGAGAGCGAAAAGGCTGATGTATATATATATAAATATTATATATATATATATATATATATATATATATATATATATATATATATATAGAGAGAGAGAGAGAGAGAGAGAGGGAGATAGATAGATAGATAGATAGGAGCGCGAAAAGACTGATGTATATATATATAAATATTATATATATATACATATATATATACATATATATATATATATGTATATATATATACATATATATATATATATATATATATATATATATAGAGAGAGAGAGAGAGAGAGAGAGAGAGAGAGAGAGAGAGACAGCGAGAAAGATAGATAGATAGATAGATAGATAGATAATGGCAGGGGCTACTCACGTCTGCGGAGCATTCTCATCTGCTATGCCTGCTACACAAATCCCAGTTGAAGAGACCTGATCAGGCACATTTGTCCCTGATCAAAAATCATAGAGCCCCGCCTGTGGTTTATACTGCCACTATGCTGAGTCGATCTTAGTTACAGTTTCTGGGAACGAACTCACAATCTAGCGTGGTGACTAGTTTGATCAACGTCAGTGCGCTCAAACCCTCGGCCATATTGATTTGTGACATCTTGCTTGCACAGCCCTCGAAGGCTTTCAGACTGTTCCTTCTGACTTACAAGGGTTTGGTGAACTCGTGGTAAATGTTTACAGGCATATGCTGCTAATCAACCATGCTGGTGAGAATCGAACCCGGGCGGAAAGCGGTCATTATAATTAGTCGCGCACAATCTTTACATATTTTGCATGTTCGCTATGTAGCTTCATAAGAAATGTTGGCAGTAGAAAGATTCAGTCACCATTCTGTGTTGATTTCTATGGCCATAGACACTTTTTAATCTCCAAACTCGTTCCACCCATATTGCGCAATTTTCCTCCAGAATATGTGTGCGCATGCGCGTGTGTGTGTCGAAAAATTTCAGATAGAGTATATCTGTAAAAGGACAATCTCAATAAAGACAAAAGGAAAACTTATCTTAGCCGATGCATTTCGTCCTCTGAGAGACATTTGCCTTGGTAAAGTCGCTCAGAGTGCGAAACGCATCGACTAAGTTAAGTTTTCCTTTTGTCTTCATCCATTCTCCCTTTCGTAGGTTGGCAAAAAAATAGATTTATCGACTGATTAAGACTAACAGGTCTTCGCTATGAATTTGAACCGTCTGGTAGTCATTAATGCTTATATCTCGTATATAATGCGTTAAAAATTTAGCTTTTCTGTTTGTTGATAGCCTAAACGTGAGTTTCCAATTAATATCAAATCGATAGGGTTTTAATCCCGCCTTGAAGCAATCACATGTCTAACCACACTGATGAGCTGCGAAACAGTCAGTTTGTGGATGACTATATATATATATATATATATATATATATATATATATATATATATATATATATATATATATATATATATATATATGATAGAAACTAGGATGATTTGAGAATTATAATTAAGTAATTTATCGAGTCTAGAAGAAACCTCAACAGAATGCAGAAAGCACTGGACGGCCGTTTCGTCCTATATTTGGGACTCATCAGCAGTGCGCATCCTCTACCGAGAATTGAAACCCGGACAGTTACTTTATCAGGCAGACGTCATACCAACAGTTCCAACGGGCCTCGGTGACGATGAGGTAGCGAATCAGATTCGATATAGCACCTCTCGATCACATATTCCATGATGGAACTCATCCGAGTTTCTCTTTAACCATAGGACTGTGACCCCACGAGCTACGACTATTATCCCCAAGCCGCTCAGTCCAGAGAATTAGAAGCCGGTTCAAGCAAGGATATACAAGTGATAGAAACTATGAGGATTTCAGATAATTATAATTTAGTAATTCATCAAGTCTAGAAGAAACCTCGCCTATGGTTAAAGAGAAACTCGGACGAGTTCCACCACGGAATGTGTGATCGAGCGGCGCTATATTGAGTCTAATTCCTTACCTCTTCGTCACCGAGGACCGTTGGTACAGTTGGTATGACGTTTGCCTGATAACGTAACTGTCCGGATTTCAATTCTCGGTAGAGGATGCGCACTACTGATGAGTCCCACGTATAGGACGAAATGGCCGTCCTCTGCATTCTGTTTAGGTTTCTTCTAGACATGATGAATTACTTATATATGTTTTATATTTATACACACACACACACACACACATACACACATATATATATATATATATAAATATAGCACTCTTTAAGACTATATTTCTTCATATATATATATATATATATATATATATATGAAAAGAAAAATTTATAAGATCACATAAGAACTTGTATAAAAAACTAAATCAAAGCATCTTGTCTGTCGTATTCAATGAAACGTGCATGAAAGAAGCATTGCTGCCTAAATGCACACACACACACACATATATACATATATCTTGGCTTTTGTGTCTGAAGTTATTAGGCAAATCAAATGAACCCTAGTAACTCAAAAAGTTCTGAACCAATATTTGTTAAAATTAAGCTCGTCCATTTCCACACTTAGTAAAATATTTAACTAATTTTTCTGCCATTTTAATGTTTACATTTAAGTTATCTGGAATTTACAAAAATGGACTGACTGAAGTTATTATGCAGATTAAACTAATATTAGCTTAAGACCCCCGAAATCTAGTAAAAACTTTTCTTTTTTTTTGTCCATAATAGATGTTGAACGATGGGTAAAGGTAAGGATCTAACAACTGCTGGCAAACAAAAAATAACAATGTTACTGAGTGAGGGAATGTCTACATTGGAGATATCAAATGAACTTTGCAGACATCATTGAACGATAAAGAAGGCTGTTGTGAACTCAAAGCAAAAAAAAGAAGACTTTAAGAACTTACTTCCTCGAGATGAACGTAAACTAAAGCGAGTTATAGCGAAACAACCACTTCTGATTAGCGCTCAGATCTTTGAGTTGGTTGGAATTGAGGGAGTCAAGAAGGACAAAAGGTGTAGTTTGTGAATTGGGATCTTTAAGAACATCTCCTAGGCAAACTCCTCTCACTAAAGCAAATATTTTAAAGCGTCAAAATTGGGTCAAGAAATATATGAAAATTGACTTTCCTGAAGTCATTTTCACGGAAGAATCTCGTGTGACATTTGGTGAACCTGATGGATGGACCAAAGGACGGATATTATCCAATTCAGACGCGCCTGTGGCTAACAGAAGGCAACAAGGAAAAGTTAGTGTTATGATATGGGCTGCAAATGTCGACCAAAACATTATTGAAGCATTCAAAGTCGATGAAGGAATTAAACTGAATAGTGCTAACTATTGCGATTATATGAACAAGGCTTTCTTTGCATTGTACAAGTCCCAATCTCGCAGTTTCAAAGCGAGGTGTGTATATATGCATGACAATGCTCCTTCTCATTTATATAAGCTTACACGTGAACTCTTTGAGCATAAAAGATTTACAGGAGGGAAGATAATTGAACGGCCCCCATCAAGTCCTAATCGGAATACGATCGAATATCTATGGTCAATTGTGGAAATGTAATTATATGAATGTGGCAAACAATATAACACCAAAGCAGAGGTACGGGAAGCAATTAAAATTACCATGTCGAAAATTGAACCTGCTGAATTAAAAAAACAAATCCACAAAGTCAATAGATTAGTGGCTGTTACTGAGAAGAAGGGTCACTATAGTAAAATGTAAAGGATTCAAAGATTTATCATATGTGTTTGTTATTTGTTCTGTTATAGGTGTTGATCAATTTTTGATGATATTATTACCTTTTTATTGAATTAAAATGTGACTATTTGGTTTTGCTTAATAACTTCAGACGGCAGATTTTTTTTTAGAATATATCAAATAATTTCAATAAAACATATCGATAATACCTAAAATTTTAACTCAGGCTTTACTGTGACATCTAAATTGATTGTTTAAAATTTGACAAGTTTTTTAAAAATCAAATTTGAATCATTGAAGTTTATATGTATTGCTTCAGACGGGGTGTAGTTTTAGAGTGTATTACATATTTGATATAATATTCGAAAAATCTTAATAAAGAAAATGTACACTTCGTTATGGATCGAACCTAGATCATTCTTTATAGAAGGTGGGCCTTTGACCGCTCGACCACGAAGGGCGTCATAGCTGTTCGATTTTCCGTTTTAATGAATGCACAATACTCCGGTCAGCTTTTTCTGCTTACTTTCGTATTCGAAATATAATATGCACACGCGCGTGCGTGTGTGTTGGTGTGATCCCCCGCGCGCGTGTGTATGTGTGTTTGTGTGATCCTGCGTGTGTATGTCTGTGTGTGGAATATATATCCACGGATATTACGTGTGTGGTAATTTTTCCAGGTGTAGATAGAGAAAGATAAAGATTGAGGTAGTTTTTTATATGGGTAAACTATATATAAAACTTATATACCGTTTCCCTATACATGTCGACATGCAGAACGCATGGATAAAGACATTTCTTTAAATTATTTTCCACCCATTCTGAAGGATTTCTATCTCAAAACTCGGACACTTAAGGCAGAGAATATTAAATGTTAAACGATTTTTTTAAAAGTCACTAATTTTCTTTCACTTTTTTTAGTCTCGAGCAACGCCAGCTTTGGAAAAATAATAAAAGATTTAATTATTTTAAACACACACAAAATGCACACAAACACACACATGTTTTTCGTCATCCATCTGATAAAGCCATAGAGTCGAAATGCATTATCGGATATTATTTTCGAAACGTACTTTCATGAACTTTTTTTCCAAATGCCAATAACTTATTTCCCTATATATATATATATATATATATATATATATATATATGTGTGTGTGTGTGTGTGTGTGTGTGTGTGTGTGTGTGTGTGTGTGTGTGTGTGTGTTTAAAAATTCTCAGATGGAGTGTATCTGTAAAAAAGAGAAAATGAATAAAAAAGGAAGACAAGAGGAAAAACCAAACTTTGTCGATGCGTTTCGTTCTCAGACGACAAAATGCGTCGGCTAAGTAGTCTTCCCTCTGGTATATATATATATATATAGATATAGATATATATATATATATATATATATATATATATAGATATAGATATAGATATAGATATAGATATATATATATATATATATATATATAATATATATATATACTTATATATATTATATATATATATATATTTTTTATATATTTATATATATATATATTATATATATATATATATATATATTTTATATATATATTTTATATATATCTATATATATATCTATATTTTATATATATATTTTATATATATATATATATTTTATATATATATTTATATTTATATATATATGTGTGTGTGTGTGTGGATAAACGATATAAAATATTTTTATATCAGAATTTTACTAAAATCTCTGACAAAGTCGAAAAAAATTTCGTATGACACGTTTCGCTCTTTAGAACTTCATCGAACGAAAGTGACGATTACTTTGAAATTATTACACATGTACATGAAGGAGGGGGGACGCGGAAGTTTTAAATTTAAATGTTTTTTTTTTTCTTTTTAAATATGTGTTTCGCTACATAGTCTAGCCAATTTCAAATAGTTTCTTTTTCTTGTTTTGTTCATGCTTCCAACACTTTTGTTATTAAATATAACACATTGTGATACCAGAAGATCTATCAAGTAAGGTGAAGTATTGTAAGAACTTAGGCGTAAATTTACCCTGAATTATCTAGTGATTAAAGCACTTTCTATACGTTTTCGTCTTGATAATTTCTTTTCTCTTTTAATTAAAATAACATTTTTAATCAAATTATAGTCAGGGTCATTAAGGTGAACATCTAATGCACTGAGTGTGATGTTCTGTAAAAGAAGCCCTTTGTGTTCATATAATATTTTATTCAAATTCTTAGAGGTTTCCTTTTTGTATTCCTCATGGCAATTATTACAGGTGATAGAGTAAATTCCTTTTTATTATTTTGTTTGTATTAATTAACTCTTTTATTTTTATAGAAGTAGTTGCGACAAATATTATGAAAAGCTTAAATTCTTTTCAATTGTAGTTGTGATAGAGTTGGTGGGTAGAACAATATATTTGTTAGGTTTGTCAGAATGGTCCACTCTTCTATTCTGGAAATATTTTACGCGCCTTTTGTTTCACACTGAATATGAACTAATTAGGGTATTGCAAAAGCTTAAAAATATTTTCCATGTATTTCTCCTCTTCATATAAACATTGAGGGCTACATGTCCTGAGTACTATTAAATAGAATCCGATGATTATTCTGGAGTTTATTTTATTTTGTTGTTATGGTGAGAATAGAAATTTATGAGATCATTCTTATCAAGTGATTTGCGATGGAAACTTAATTTTAGGCTATTTTCATTACAGTGTAACATGATATCTAGGAAATGTAATGTCTTGTTTGTTTCTGTTTCGTAAGTGAATTCTAACTTTGTTTGAACCCCACTTAGAGGAGAACCCATTGGTTAAAAAAAAAACATTAAACAAAAATTATTGTTAAATGTGAAATAGCATTGATTGAAACGGGAGATATTATGATCTTAGCTATTTGTAATGAATGATTTTTTTTATTATTTTAGATGCTTTTTTTAAAGATTTAAGCATTTGTTTACAGGAACGCTGGTGTAAAGGGATTTAATATCTAAACTAACCATGAGTTTGTCAGTCATATTTATTTCCTTAGTTTTCAAATGTGTAGAAAGATAGACAAAAGGAGAGAGATAGAAAGGGAGAAAGTGATGTATTTGTCCTTTAGGGACATATATATATGATTTTTATTGTGTATCACATTTCTGTTCGTATATATATATATATATATATATATATATATATATATATATATATATATATATATATATATATACACATATATATATATATATATATATATATATATATATATATATATATATATAGTAGTTCTCGTTTTGAAAACCTCGGATAGCTCAACTTGCAGATATGTCAGGACAAATCGGTAGGCGAGGAAAAAATTGGAAATAAAAAAGAAAGAAGTAAAAACATCAGAACAAGACGAAACAAATCGCCAAGTGCTTTAAGTCCTTAGTCCAAAGAAGAAAAGAAAAACAAACGAGTAAAAAGACTAAAACGTAGAGTGCTCAATACGGTAAGTAGAGCGATAAACTAAAATAAATCCTAAGGAGCGAGGCAAACCTACCTAGGATTCACTTAAACGGATCTTCAGGTTAAAAATGGCCAGGTTTACCCTGAAGATCCGTTTAAGTGAAACCTAGGTAAGCTTGTCTGGCTCCTTAAGATTTATTCTAGTATATATATATATATATATATATATATATATATATATATATATATATATATATATATATATATATATATAAGTGAACATAGAAGTCAACACTTAGAGGCGACAGTCTGTTTCATGCTAGATGCAATCGTCAGGCCTGACGATTTACACACGCTCTATCTCTGTTATTCAGCACTTTATCCCATAAATATAGCACACTTTCAGACTATATTTCTTCATATATATATATATATATGTGTGTGTGTGTGTGTGTGTGTGTGTGTGTGTGTGTGTGTGTGTGTGTGTGTAACTATTGTCAGATAGAGTGTATCTGTAGAAGAGACAAAATGGATAAAAAGAAAGACAAGAGAAAAACCCATACTTTGCTGATGCGTTCCGTTCTCTGACATTGCCTTGACTCCGAATCGTGCTATCGACGTTCGATATTATGCATATTCACTACTATATATATATATATATATATATATATATATATATATATATATATATATATATATATATATATATATATATATATTTGAATATATGCATATACATATATATATATAGGGTCTTAAGCCATGCTATATTTACGGGCAATAATGCTCAATATCAAGGATGGAGTGAATGTAATTATAAAACGAATGCGCCGAAAATTCAAATAAATAAAATTAACAAAACACCTAAAAAAACGAATTGAACAATAAGAATTTAGCTCTAAGTTGAAATGATGATCCCCTTTACTGTTGTGACCTCCTGATCCAGTTTTCTTCTCTAATGCTATTACTTTGTTAAACATATTCACCGTTATCTTGATAGTTCTTGAATGGACTTTGAAGATGGATGCCAGAGTATGAATGTTGGTACCATTACTGAGGTCCTAAATGATCTTTTCCTCTCACCATTGCTCAGTTGGTTTGATATAGTGGGGCTGACACAAAATAATTTTAACCCGTTGTCTTTCTAGCTGAAGAGCTCAAAAGGTTTTTCAATGATTCTTACGACAAATGGTATCAAGATGGCTTACGTCATATCTGTAAAAAAAACAAATTTAATTAGTTTAGTGTACAATTTTGCTGTTACACCCGGTATATATATATATATATATATATATATATATATATATATATATATTAAAGAAAAACAGACCACTTTAAGTTTCGATATAATAATTTTTTTCACCACAGCCCTTTTAAAGGAGCTCTCTGGATTTTATCCTCCTTGAGTCTACCCATACGGATTACCTAATTTTTCGTAAACTATATATATATATATATATTATTCTATATGCGCAGTACTTAGTGGAAAGCACTTATTATCAGTGCTAGAGCTAACATATTCAGTTGGATGGATATGAGTTTGCGACCCTGGGTTTCACGCTTTTGCGAACATCAGACAAACATTTGTTTGATGATCGCATAAGAGTGAAACCCAGGATCACAAAGTATATATATATATATATATATATATATATATATATATATATATATATATATATATATATATATATATATAAAGCTTTCACGCTCTCTCTGTCACATCTCACAAACACACATACACATACGAGTTCTGTTTCCATTTTCGAAACCTTTTGTAAAAAGCATGCTATAGTTTTGTTTTTATGCATTATCACTCTTGTTATTTTGAGATCATAAAAAATACTTCACATTTTTATTTCTCTGTTTTTCTTCTGCACTTTTATCTATAAAATTCCAAACAGTTTCTTTACTTGCGTTCTGCGCTTTCTTCATTTCTCCATTTCCTGCCTCCGCCCCGTTTCTAACTTTGTCCGATCTCATTTTATATATTTTTTTCTTTCTTCTCACGAGAGCGATATTTCCTTCTTCTTTTTTTTAAATTCAATACATTTTTTTCTCTTAAATTTTTGTATGATTTGTTTGTCTGTTATAGAAACGTAAAAATATTTATGATTTTTTTGTTTCTTAAATTATAGTTGGGTGTGTACAGGAAAACACTCGCATGTTATTTGACGTTATGACTCTTGTGGGTAACAATTTTTTTTATTATTATTCGAGCGTTTTGTCCAACGCTTTTGTCTTACTTACATTCGATGAATTTTCCAATTCTTTACATCTTCTTTTCTTTCGCTTTTTCTTTCTACATTTCTGCCGATTTCTACTTTCTTCGTTTTTCCTATGAGTTTCTGTTTTCTTTCTTTTCAAACTTTCTTTCTTTTTTCTTTGGTTAAGCCTTTCATTTTTTTTCTTTCTTCTCGCTATTTTTTCTTTCTATTTCTTGTTTTTGATTTCTTTCTTTTTATTTCATTTCCCGCCTTTTCTTTCTTTCTTTTTATTTCTTTTCGCCCTTTTTCTTTCCCCTTTCTTTCTTTCTTTCGTTTTTTTATTTATTTTCGTCCTTTTTTCCCTTTTCCCGCCCTTTCTTTCTTGTTACTTCATCTGGTCCATTTTTCTTTTTTTCCCTTTCTTTCTTTCTTTCTTTCTTTCTAATATGTGTCAGTTTCTCTCTTTGTCATGTGTTTCTTTCTTTTTTCTTTCTTTCTTTCTTTCTTTCTTTCTTTCTTTCTAATATGCGTCTATCAGTTTCTCTGTCATTTCTTTATTTTTCTTTTCTTTTCTTTCATTCTTTCTTTCTTTTTGTTATAGCTGCCTATCAGTTTCCTACTCTGGCTTTCTTTCATTATTCTTGCTTTCTTTCCACATATGTGTCAGTCAGTTTCTCACTTTGTCCTTTGTTTCCTTCCTTCTTTCTTTTTTCTTTTTCTTTCTTTCTTTCTTTCTTTATTTTTTCCTTCTTTCTTTCTAATATGTGTCTATCAGTTTCTCTCTCTGTCATTTCTTTATTCTTTTCTTTCTTTTTTTCTCTTTCTTTTTAATATACTTGCCTAACAGTTTCCCGCTCTGGCTTTCTTTCTTTCTTTCTTTCTTTCTTTCTTTCTTTCTTTCTTTCAGTGTTTCTTCTGTCTTTCTTTCACAATTCCTTTATTCCCCATCGTCTTTCTCGTTTAGCTAAACTTCTTTCCCGCATTCACCCCTTCCTTTCATTGTTCTTTCGGCCATTAAAATATCGATCCGTCAAATTTACCATCAGAAGCGATGACATTGGTTGATTGAGTGCGTGATTGATTGAAGAAACTTATAAATGTAGTTAGTCAACAACTTAATTGATGTCAAATATAAATATATATGAAGATGAAGTGGCATTCAAACTCTTTCCATACACACACACACACACACACACACACACACACACACATATATATATATATATATATATATATATATATATATATATATATATATATATATATATATATATATATATATATATGAAACAGTTTCGATAACAATCCATCTTTAAAACAAACAAAATTGTTTTTCTTTTGACTTTTTATTTCATGGACGACGGTTTTTTTACATTTTCATCACAAATTTTTAAATTGATTTTATATACGTACTGTGTATGCATACACGCATGCGCAAACACAGGTGACAAACACAGTCGCACGCATCCAGTTTTGACGAGTGCGCTACTTACGTCATTGTGTATTGCTTGCCTTTCTTCCTTTAGTCTCTCTTATTTGCTGTTCATATTTTTCATTAATTTTAATTTGTTTCTTCGCTTTTCTCTCTTCTGTTCTTTTTCTTTCATACTTCTCTCTCTCTCTCACTCACACACACTTTTTATATCGCCTTACTGTCTCTTTACCTTTCTCTATTTTCCCCAATTTCTCTCTCTCTTTTTGTATCTTGTTCTCAGTTTCTCTTTCTTTCTATTTTCATTTACCCATCTGTTTGTTTCCCCTGTCCTCTCTATCTATCTATCTATCTATCTATCTGTTTTCTCTCTATTCATTTCTTTCTTTTTCTCTGTTTCTCTCACTTTTTATATCGCCTTCTTGTTTCTTTGCCTATCTTTCTCTCCTCTCCCCGTCTCTCTCTCTCTCTCTCTTTCTATTTCTTGTCCTCTGTTTTCTTTCTTTCTATTTCCGTTTTCCCTTTCTCTTTGTTTACATGTCTATCTCTCTTACTCTCTGCTATCTCTCTTTCCATTATTTTCTCTCTCTCGCTCTCTCACACACACACACACACCCTTTTTATATCGCCTTCCTGTTTCTTTACCTATCTTTCTCTCCCCTCCCCGTCTCTCTCTCTCTTTCTCTCTCTCTCTCTCTCTCCCTCTCTCTCTTTCTATTTCTTGTTGTCCGTTTTCTTTATATTTCCGTTTTCTCTTTCTCTTTGTTTCCATTCTCTCTCTCTCTTTCTCTCTGTTTTCACTCTTTCCATTTCTTTCTCTCTCTCTCTCTCTCTCTCTCTCTCTCTCTCTCTCTCTCTCACCTACACACACACACACACACACACACACACTTTTTATATCACCTTCCTGTTTTTTACCTATCTTTCTCTCCTCTCCCCATCTCTCTCGCTTTTATTATATCTTGTTCTTCGTTTTTCTTTCTTTCTATTTTCTTTTTCCTTTCTCTTTGTTTCCATGTATCTCTCTCTTTCTCTTTCTCTTTCTCTCTCTCTCTCTCTCTGTTTTCTCTCTTGCCATCTCTTTCTTTTTCTCTCTCTCACTTTTTATTTCCCTTCCCTCTTTATTTAGCTATCTTTTTCTTCTCTCCCCACTCTTTCTTTCTTTCTTTCTTTCTTTCTATCTCTCACTCTCTCTTTCAATTTCTTGTTCTCTTTCTTTCTATTTTCTTTTTGCATTTCTCTTTCTTTCCATGTCATTGTCTTTCTTTTTTCTCTGTTTCCCTCTGTCTCTTTTTTTCTGTTTTCTCTCTTTCCATTTCTTTCTTTTTCTTTCTCACCTTTGTTACTATCACTCTCTCTCTCTCTTTCCCCTCTCGTTCTATTTTCTTTTCACTTCTATCAATTTGCTTTTAAGTCTCGATCGTCCTATTTTAGTCTCACTCACTCTTTATCTATCCCGCTCTCTCCATCTTTCTCTACCTATCTATCTCACTTTAATTCCTACTCTGTCTTTTTATACTATTTAGCCAGAATTCGTATTCTTAACTGCTAGAAGGAAACTGTAGGAACTCTTACAGAAAACAAAGGACAGCGAGAAGGCAGAAAGCATGGGTGTGGGCAAAAAGAACGACCCAAGATGCAAACTACAAATTGGAGGCACCAAAATCAAGCATTTGCAAAAATTTAAGTACCTGAGAAGTCTTTTAATGAGACGGAAAGTGCGACAGTGAAATACGAACGAAGCCAAGCAAAGTATTAAGAAACAGGAAAATTTTGTTAAAAACAAAAAAAAAGAGTACTGAACTGTTACGTGATATCCGTCCTTTTATATGACAGCGAATGCTGGGCAATCTCTTCGGATGAAGAGACTTTAAGCAACAGAAATGTGGTTCTACAGAAGGATGATGAGAATACTATGGATCAAACGACGACGAAGTTTTAGATAAAATGCATACAAAAAGGCAAGTTATAGTTTACCTCAGTAAGAGAAAGTTGAAATTTCTGTGATGAAGAAAGGGGGCTTGGAAAATCAGATACTCACAGGACAGATTGAAGGCAAGAGGGACGGAGGAAAACAACGCATAACTTAGTGAACTTGAGTAAATGGATGACGGAACAAGGTTAAGGAGAAATAAAAAAAGGCCAAAATTTATTAAGAGCTACAAATTGTGGAAAGCCATGATCTCCAACTACTAGAAGCATATTTTCTCGCATTAAAATTAGTTCACAAAATATTCACAGATGGAAAAGTAAAGGAAAAAATTTTCCACTGGAGGTGACGATTTTTTTTGTTTTTTGTTTTTTGGTAGGGGTACATCCCCACCCCATAGCGACGCGCCTGCTCAGAAGTAAATTGACTAAATTCTGAACCGCTATAGTGGTAATTTAAGCAGCTGATGAATGCGCACTTGAACATATCGCTCGGTTCACACTCCTCCTTTTGAACAGGTTTATCCCTTGTTTCCACTTTAGAATTGAGTTTCTGGTTCCTTCTAGAGACTACTCATCCTTTTTCAGTTTCAGTAGTGCCTTTCGTTTTAGTGGCATTATCACCTTGCTTAGTGTAAACTGATAAATAAAAAAAGATATAGCGATTAATAAGCTTAGCTTTAATGTGGCACAAAGTATGGAGCACCCAGTGAAAAACGAACTCACTACTCAGATGTAATTGATCTAGCTTGAAAAGCTTGTTAACCATTACACCACGCAGAAGTGCGCGCGTGACAGCTGAAAATATGAGTACAAATGTGAAGAAAAATGATAATTTTATTTTTTTCCAATCAGGGGTAAAATTTACATTCTGTCCTCTGCTTTACTATTATATTTTGTAGCCCTCCCACCCAAGGGTACATGTGTCACAAGGCCGAGTTTAACGTGGATCATCCGAGCCCGAAGGCTCAGCCAAAAAATCCTCGTAGAACCCGCATAAACGGGCTCAGGTCTGTCTACCTCCCCGGACAAAACTCTGCCCTTCGGCACAACCTCGTCCGGGTTCCTCTCTGCCCAAGGCAGAGAGTTCGACAGGCGCTGCAAACAGTCACAGCCTCGGAAGAACAGTCTATATCACCGTTCCCTTTTTTTACCCCCACTCCCAACGAGGGCACGTGGCACAAGGACGAGTTTAACATGGGTCATCCAAGCCGGTGGGTCATCCGAGCCTCTGCTTTACTATTAGTTGTGTTGTGGGTCGATTGTTTCGTGTCATTTACTTATTGAGTGGGTGTGTGCTTTGGTATGTGGCAAGGAAATTCTTATTATATATGCTAAAATCTGGGGAAAATATTAGTTTCAAAAAAGATCCCGGCAGGCGCAGAAAGATAGTCTACGGCCTCGTGCGATCAGCGAGCCTCGTGCGATCAGCGAGCCGCCTGCGATCACCGAGCCGCCTGCGATGAGCGAGCCGCCTGCGATCACCGAGCCGCGTGCAATCAGTGAGCCGCATGCGATGAGCGAGCCTCTTGCGATGAGCGAGCCTCGTGCGATGAGCGAGCCGCGTGCGATCGACGTGCTGCGTATTTGAGAACCTTGATTCAAATAATCAGTTAATCCGTTCATCTCCAAGGAAACATCAATTATTTGCGCTACATCTTTGGGAGTTAATAACAACATTGTTTAAAGCGATTGATTAATATTTCAGGTTCTGATTGGCAAGACTTTGCTCATTTATCTAAATTTGCTGCTCCAAAATGTAGCCTTTTGCCAGTCTGCCAACATTTGTCTGCTGCTACTGTTTTGGAACGAGATGGAGTTCATCTTCAAGAATGAACCTTGCATCCGAGACCATTGAAATTTCTACCATCTTTGTCATTGCGATCATCATTTGGGGAACAGACTTCCCCCACTGGATGCTTCCCACAAAAATGACAATATTAACCTCTTAAAGTCTAGGGTCAAACGTTATCTGCATCCTCATAATTTTTACTTCCTACTCTCGCATTCGGATGTGCGTTGGGTAATGTATATCGACTCAGAATTAAAAATCGGGAGCCGAGTTCGAATTCTAGTTGGGTTAAATCACTTATGCGCAAATACCTTTGGGAAAAATATGAATCCATCTCTTTTCCCTCTGCTATTTAGGGTATAGCAGGACGGACAGTCATTATTACCCTTGGGTGGCAACGTGTCTATCAGAAGGAAACTCTGAATTCAAACCTGATCGCACTATCCGAAAGTATATACGTGCGGCTGGGCAACGCTTGTGGATCCAAAATTCTCAATGAAACTCCATCTATGGATTTTCACGTCTGAATAAATACGACCTCTTCTATGATTTATCATGTTTTGTTTGAATGCGACGCGACGAAGTCAGCAACTAGTCTACCGCAGATAGAAACGGCAACCTACGGTGGAGATAGCGGCTCGGGGTGAGGAATCGGATAGCTGGATTCAAATTCCAGTTGAATCCATTACATTCACTTTCGTATGAATCCTCTTCTTCACTCCCATCTATGGGTAAATAGCAGGACAGACCGGGTTCTATAGCGGTTGATGGCAACTGGTCTACGGCGGAAAAAATCTGCCCCATCAGACATGTATCGAAAGATACATGATCGCCTAAGCGTGTATCACGCAATGGCACATAACTGACTGATATTCACTTACGTGCTAATACGTCCCGATACTCTTGGGAAAGGTATGAATCCTCTTCTCCCTAGAGCTAAGGGTAAATAACAGGACAGGCCGGGTTCTATAGCCTTGGATGGCAACTGGCCTACCGCAGAAAGAAATGGCAACCTACTAAAAAAAAAAACTGCCTCGTCAGTCATGTATCGAAAGATACATGATCGCCTAAACGTGTATCACGCATGGAACATAGCTGACTGACTACGGGGAAATCTTCTGAAACAGTCATTATTACCCAAGCGTGTATCACGTATGGCACTTAACTCTAAGTTCATATTGTACAACTAATTCAAAAAGTACTCTACCTTGAGTGGCGATGGTGGCTTGTATTGAGTGCATATTAGTAATAGAAAAACTGTGTCGATGGTTTTCGAGAGGTTCACTTTAAAAAAGAAAATGGGGGTAACGAATTCTCCATTCAAAATAAAGAGATTTTGTCATATTTTGCAATTGCCGGGTACAAGCTCCAAGAGAACTCGAATCGGACTTGGCTTGTGAGAGCGACACGTCAGCCATTGTTGGACATCGATGAATGCGCATAGAAATATCTGACAACAAACGGAATCCATATATTCATCGTAGAGACGGATACAAACGCACGCGCGGGTATTGAGTATTTTGTTCTTTTTTTTTTTCTTTTTTAAACTTATCTTATTGTAGCCTTTATTGCTGAAATATATTGTTTAGATGCTTCTATCTTCTCATAGATTTTTTTTCTGTAAAAAGCTCTTCTGTTTCATCTTGCATTTTTTTTGTAAAAATTCATTTCGTAATTCAGTTCTTGACAGCCAGCCATCCGAGTTCTCTCCCTTTTCTTATTCACTTACGAAACACTTTTTTTAATCTTAACATCTCGTCCAACCTTTCTCATCGGAAAGCATTAATTTTTTATCCTGCAAAAAGCTATATATATATATATACATATACATATACATATATATATATATATATATATATATATATATATATATATATATATATATATATATATATATATATATATATATTTGTGTGTGTGTGTATTATATATATATATATATATATATATTTGTGTTTGTGTGTATGTAAGTCTGTACATAAAAAGTATTTGATCATATATGACTTTATCTACTTTCTCACGTTTGCGTATTGATGGGTATTTTATAGATGTCTATATAACTATATGTAGATATGCGGGGATTGTAACGGATGGTAAAAGGTAGAAA
>OZ038496.1:32893331-32948331 GCA_964036315.1 Acanthosepion esculentum | reverse complement strand
TTATTATAAACAGAACATTTACTTAAATATTTGTATCTATAAAAAGAACGTATAAACAGAAAAATGTCTTTATATATATATATATATATATATATATATATATATATATATATTATGAAATGGACAAACTGTTTATTATAAACAGAACATTTACTTAAATATTTGTATCTATAAAAAGAACGTATAAACAGAAAAATGTCTTTATATATATATATATATATATATATATATATATATATATATATATATATATATATATTATGAAATGGACAAACTGTTTATTATAAACAGAACATTTACTTAAATATTTGTATCTATAAAAAGAACGTATAAACAGAAAAATGTCTTTTTATATATATATATATATATATATATATATATATATATATATATATATATATATATATATATATATATATAAATATATATATATATATATATATATGAATATATGAGATTCCAAACGCCGCCCCTCATTGTGTGCCGCAGCCTTAATTTCTCTTGTTCTGGTACGATTTACATTTTTCTGCGACAACTGCCGTGTCTGGGTAAGTGATTTATTTTACGGATTGACTCTGTAAAATGTCAGTGATCGATTTTACACTCTATCAATATTATTAAAAAGGCACGTCAATAATTTTCAATTGTGACAAATATCGTGGCTGGAACAAGGTCTACGGATTTCTAATCTACAAAAATTAACATATTTCGCTATTGTTTTCGAGCGGACCAATCTATTTAAGTAGTGTGGTGTATTTATTTTTCTCGTTGATTTGACTTTTCAATAGATAAGGACTAACTAAGCCCCCCCCCTATCTCCAGCTGCCCCTGAAAAAAATATCCGTGTCGCCTCTAAGTGCTGACTTCCATGTCCACTTTTATATTTGGTTGAATAAGTCCGCTGAGAAGACGCACCCTTATTTTACACTCGCTTTCTATCTAAATGTTCTTCCGAAAATAGGCAAAGAACAGTGCGGCAGCGTTAAAGACACTGGAACAAGGAATGTAATATTTATGCTGAGAATTATATCAGAAAAAGCAATACAAATGCAGAAAGATGTGTGCCTGTGTTTTATAGATTATCCAAAAGCGTTTACAAGCTCGCCACAAAGAACTGTTGTAATTGCTTTTTAACCTAAACATATTTGGGAAGGATATCAGAATAATCTAGAGCCTATACTGGCAGCAAACCGGAAACATGAGGATAGAACATGTATTAAAATATACAAAGATAGAAAGCGAGTGTAAAATAAGGGTGCGTCTTCTCAGCGGACTTATTCAACCAATATACAGTGATGTAATTCTGAGAGTATTAGAAGTCCTACCAAATCTTAACAACAAAAGATATGCAGAGGAGACAGTGTTCATAGCAGACGAACAAGAATTCCTACAGAAGACAGTGAAAGAAAGCGTGAAGAAAGGACTAAACATCAATTGCAAGAAGACGGTTATTAGCAAAAGGAACAGCCCAAGATGCAACATACAAATTGGACATGCCAAAATTAAACAAGTGCAATATATTAAACGTCTTGGAAGTCGGAAAGCGCAACACTAAGGCGTATTGGGATAGCAAAAGACGACTTCCACACGTTAAGTAAAGTAGCAGAAAAATCTTGTTAGAAACGAAGAAAAGAGTGCTGAAGTGTTACATAATATCAATCCTACAATATGGCACTGAATGCTGGACAATCTCAGAAGAATTTAGAGGAAACCAAAAAAAGACTCTTATATTAAACATCAGGAAGGGAGAGTTCAAATTTCTAGGGAATATAATGAGGGCTTGGAAAATTTGATACTCACACGATAGATTGAAAAGGCAAGAGTGACAGAGGAGAATAAAGCATAACTTCTCCAACGAGTAATTGGTAGCTCAGTGTGACGTCCTATACATATGACAGCTGCTGATTTACTGTTTTTTAATGTTGTTTTACTCTCAACGTCAGACGTTTCGGTCTAGTATACCATCTTCAGGACATTGTTATTGTAAACATATTTATATTTAAGTCAACATGAAGAGACGATAGACACAAGACTAGTCAGAAACAGAAAAAACTGAAATTCTGTTTTTTTCTGTTTCTGACTAGTCTTGTGTCTATCGTCTCTTCATGTTGACTTAATTACAAATATGTATACAATAACAATGTCCTGAAGATGGTATACTAGACCGAAACGTCTGACGTTGACAGTAAAATAACATTAAAACAGTAAACTTGCATATTCGGATTTTGCTTTGTCTTTTTCCATATTTTTCATCATTGTCGTAATATATATATATATATATATATATATATATATATATATATATATATATATATATATATATATATGTCATCCACAGACAGACTATTTCGCTGTTTCACAGCTCATCAGTGTGGCTAGATATCCTATATATATATTAGGATTATGACTTTTTGCAAAATAATTGATTTCCTGAAATATAATTCAATGATCCTTTCTTCAAAATAAGGAAGAAGGGTTTAATTCAGTTTATTTTTTTAAATGTCATGCCAGCACGAAATGTATAAAATCGTATATTATTATACTATGAAATTCTGCAGGCTTCTAGAACTTTATGGAAACTTCTAAAACTTGTTTTTGTTTATTTGTTAATTTTTATGTTATACTATAACTATAAAGTCTTAAGTGCGTTCAAAAATAGAGAAGTACTATCCAATGATATCATTATCGTTTTTTATAAGCCTATACTTACTACTGTTTTTCTTTAAATCAACCTATAACTACTACCTTGATTTTTATCGACCTATAATCAATGCATATTTTTTGTAAACCTATAATTACTATTAATTTTGATTATAAACTCATAAATAATACCGGGTTTGTTTTTTCTAAACGTATAATTACGACTTTTTGAAAAAAACATATAATTTGACCTATTTACATCGTTCTGACTGTTGTCGTCAACTTTACTGCCATATTCACGACATTTCAGTCGTTGGACACTTCGGCTTTCTTCAGGTGCTATTTGTTGGAATTGCGAACGGAAACCTTTATTAGGTCACGGTGTAGAATAATCTAATTTCACGTATGATGCCATGTAGTCGGGCACTTATATTGCCATGAGTGATACACGCTTAGGCGATCATGTATCTTTCGATATATGACTGACGAGGTAGATTTATTTCCCGCTGTAGCTTGCTACTTCTTTCTGGTGTAGACCTATTGACATCCATAGGTAGGTTATCCGTTTTTTTTCTCTGTCCCTCTAGCCTTCAATCTGTCCTGTGAGTATCAAATTTTCCATGCCCTCTCTTCACATTATGTTCTCGAGAAGTTTCACCTGACTCTTCTTGATGTTAAGTATGTTTCCTTTTTGTTTCATTTTTCTTTAAAACTTCGGCGTTACTGATATGTTCGGTCCAGGGTATTCTCGGCATCTTTCTGTAGAACCACATTTCTGCTGCTTCAAGTCTCTTCTTCATCCGTGGAGAGATTCTCCAACAATCACTGTGACATAACAGTTCCATACTCTTTTCTTTGCGTCTAACGAAATTTTCCTGTTTCTTAATACTTTCTTTAGTTTATGGAAAGCATCTTTCGCTATACGAATCGGCCTTCTGATTTAGAATCTAGGAAGTCTTTTAATCTTGCTTGATTCTGGCATCTCCATTTTGAAATCGGCATGTTGGGCTGCTCGTTTTTGCTGACAACCATACAAACTGTCTTCTTGCACTTGATGCTAAGACCTTTCTTCTCGCTTTGCTTCACTACCTTCAATCAGACAGGTATACACCATGCGTGATTTACGCTTAGCCGATAATGTATCTTTCGATACATGACTGACGAGGCAGAGTTTCTCTCGCAGTAAATTGACATTTCTTTCTGCGGTAGTACAATTGCCATCCAAGGCCATAGAAAACGGTCTGTCCTGCTATTTACCCTTAGCTGGTGGGAGAGAAGAAGAGGATTCATAAGTTTCCCAAGGGTATCAGCACACTTATTTTCACTATTTTCGCTATTTCCACGGCCAATGTTAAGCAGTAGACAACTGCTTTCCCTGTTAAAAGTTGCTCGTCTCTCCCTTCACTATTTTCATTATTTTCGCTATTTTCACGGCCAATTTTAAGCGGTAGACAACTCTTTTCCCTGCTAAACGTTGCTCGTCTTTCGATTCCCTATTTTCACAAATTTCGCTTTATTCACGGACAATGTTAAGCGGTAGACAACTCTTTTCCCTGCTAAACGTTGCTAGTGTTTCGATTCCCTATTTTCACAAATTTCGCTTTATTCACGGCCAATGTTAAGCGGTAGACAACTCTTTTCCCTGCTAAACGTTGCTAGTGTTTCGATTCCCTATTTTCACAAATTTCGCTTTATTCACGGACAATGTTAAGCGGTAGACAACTCTTTTCCCTGCTAAACGTTGCTAGTGTTTCGATTCCCTATTTTCACAAATTTCGCTTTATTCACGGCCAATGTTAAGCGGTAGACAACTCTTTTCCCTGCTAAACGTTGCTCGTCTTTCGATTCCCTATTTTCACAAATTTCGCTTTATTCACGGACAATGTTAAGCGGTAGACAACTCTTTTCCCTGCTAAACGTTGCTCGTCTTTCGATTCCCTATTTTCACAAATTTCGCTTTATTCACGGACAATGTTAAGCGGTAGACAACTCTTTTCCCTGCTAAACGTTGCTCGTCTTTCGATTCCCTATTTTCACAAATTTCGCTTTATTCACGGCCAATGTTAAGCGGTAGACAACTCTTTTCCCTGCTAAACGTTGCTAGTGTTTCGATTCCCTATTTTCACAAATTTCGCTTTATTCACGGCCAACGTTAAGCGGTAGACAACTCTTTTCCCTGCTAAACGTTGCTCGTCTTTCGATTCCCTATTTTCACAAATTTCGCTTTATTCACGGACAATGTTAAGCGGTAGACAACTCTTTTCCCTGCTAAACGTTGCTCGTCTTTCGATTCCCTATTTTCACAAATTTCGCTTTATTCACGGCCAACGTTAAGCGGTAGACAACTCTTTTCCCTGCTAAACGTTGCTCGTCTTTCGATTCCCTATTTTCACAAATTTCGCTTTATTCACGGCCAATGTTAAGCGGTAGACAACTCTTTTCCCTGCTAAACGTTGCTAGTGTTTCGATTCCCTATTTTCACAAATTTCGCTTTATTCACGGCCAACGTTAAGCGGTAGACAACTCTTTTCCCTGCTAAACGTTGCTCGTCTTTCGATTCCCTATTTTCACAAATTTCGCTTTATTCACGGACAATGTTAAGCGGTAGACAACTCTTTTCCCTGCTAAACGTTGCTCGTCTTTCGATTCCCTATTTTCACAAATTTCGCTTTATTCACGGCCAACGTTAAGCGGTAGACAACTCTTTTCCCTGCTAAACGTTGCTCGTCTTTCGATTCCCTATTTTCACAAATTTCGCTTTATTCACGGCCAATGTTAAGCGGTAGACAACTCTTTTCCCTGCTAAACGTTGCTAGTGTTTCGATTCCCTATTTTCACAAATTTCGCTTTATTCACGGCCAACGTTAAGCGGTAGACAACTCTTTTCCCTGCTAAACGTTGCTCGTCTTTCGATTCCCTATTTTCACAAATTTCGCTTTATTCACGGACAATGTTAAGCGGTAGACAACTCTTTTCCCTGCTAAACGTTGCTCGTCTTTCGATTCCCTATTTTCACAAATTTCGCTTTATTCACGGCCAACGTTAAGCGGTAGACAACTCTTTCCCCTGCTAAACGTTGCTCGTCTTTCGATTCCCTATTTTCACAAATTTCGCTTTATTCACGGCCAATGTTAAGCGGTAGACAACTCTTTTCCCTGCTAAACGTTGCTAGTGTTTCGATTCCCTATTTTCACAAATTTCGCTTTATTCACGGCCAACGTTAAGCGGTAGACAACTCTTTTCTCTGCTAAACGTTGCTCGTCTTTCGATTCCCTATTTTCACAAATTTCGCTTTATTCACGGCCAACGTTAAGCGGTAGACAACTCTTTTCCCTGCTAAACGTTGCTCGTCTTTCGATTCCCTATTTTCACAAATTTCGCTTTATTCACGGCCAATGTTAAGCGGTAGACAACTCTTTTCCCTGCTAAACGTTGCTAGTGTTTCGATTCCCTATTTTCACAAATTTCGCTTTATTCACGGCCAACGTTAAGCGGTAGACAACTCTTTTCCCTGCTAAACGTTGCTCGTCTTTCGATTCCCTATTTTCACAAATTTCGCTTTATTCACGGCCAATGTTAAGCGGTAGACAACTCTTTTCCCTGCTAAACGTTGCTAGTGTTTCGATTCCCTATTTTCACAAATTTCGCTTTATTCACGGACAATGTTAAGCGGTAGACAACTCTTTTCCCTGCTAAACGTTGCTAGTGTTTCGATTCCCTATTTTCACAAATTTCGCTTTATTCACGGACAATGTTAAGCGGTAGACAACTCTTTTCCCTGCTAAACGTTGCTCGTCTTTCGATTCCCTATTTTCACAAATTTCGCTTTATTCACGGACAATGTTAAGCGGTAGACAACTCTTTTCCCTGCTAAACGTTGCTCGTCTTTCGATTCCCTATTTTCACAAATTTCGCTTTATTCACGGACAATGTTAAGCGGTAGACAACTCTTTTCCCTGCTAAACGTTGCTAGTGTTTCGATTCCCTATTTTCACAAATTTCGCTTTATTCACGGACAATGTTAAGCGGTAGACAACTCTTTTCCCTGCTAAACGTTGCTCGTCTTTCGATTCCCTATTTTCACAAATTTCGCTTTATTCACGGACAATGTTAAGCGGTAGACAACTCTTTTCCCTGCTAAACGTTGCTCGTCTTTCGATTCCCTATTTTCACAAATTTCGCTTTATTCACGGACAATGTTAAGCGGTAGACAACTCTTTTCCCTGCTAAACGTTGCTCGTCTTTCGATTCCCTATTTTCACAAATTTCGCTTTATTCACGGACAATGTTAAGCGGTAGACAACTCTTTTCCCTGCTAAACGTTGCTCGTCTTTCGATTCCCTATTTTCACAAATTTCGCTTTATTCACGGACAATGTTAAGCGGTAGACAACTCTTTTCCCTGCTAAACGTTGCTCGTCTTTCGATTCCCTATTTTCACAAATTTCGCTTTATTCACGGACAATGTTAAGCGGTAGACAACTCTTTTCCCTGCTAAACGTTGCTCGTCTTTCGATTCCCTATTTTCACAAATTTCGCTTTATTCACGGCCAATGTTAAGCGGTAGACAACTCTTTTCCCTGCTAAACGTTGCTAGTGTTTCGATTCCCTATTTTCACAAATTTCGCTTTATTCACGGCCAATGTTAAGCGGTAGACAACTCTTTTCCCTGCTAAACGTTGCTCGTCTTTCGATTCCCTATTTTCACAAATTTCGCTTTATTCACGGCCAATGTTAAGCGGTAGACAACTCTTTTCCCTGCTAAACGTTGCTAGTGTTTCGATTCCCTATTTTCACAAATTTCGCTTTATTCACGGCCAATGTTAAGCGGTAGACAACTCTTTTCCCTGTTAAACGTTGCTCGTCTTTCGATTCCCTATTTTCACAAATTTCGCTTTATTCACGGCCAATGTTAAGCGGTAGACAACTCTTTTCCCTGCTAAACGTTGCTAGTGTTTCGATTCCCTATTTTCACAAATTTCGCTTTATTCACGGACAATGTTAAGCGGTAGACAACTCTTTTCCCTGCTAAACGTTGCTCGTCTTTCGATTCCCTATTTTCACAAATTTCGCTTTATTCACGGACAATGTTAAGCGGTAGACAACTCTTTGACCTGCTAAACGTTGCTAGTGTTTCGATTCCCTATTTTCACAAATTTCGCTTTATTCACGGACAATGTTAAGCGGTAGACAACTCTTTTCCCTGCTAAACGTTGCTAGTGTTTCGATTCCCTATTTTCACAAATTTCGCTTTATTCACGGACAATGTTAAGCGGTAGACAACTCTTTTCCCTGCTAAACGTTGCTCGTCTTTCGATTCCCTATTTTCACAAATTTCGCTTTATTCACGGACAATGTTAAGCGGTAGACAACTCTTTTCCCTGCTAAACGTTGCTCGTCTTTCGATTCCCTATTTTCACAAATTTCGCTTTATTCACGGACAATGTTAAGCGGTAGACAACTCTTTTCCCTGCTAAACGTTGCTCGTCTTTCGATTCCCTATTTTCACAAATTTCGCTTTATTCACGGACAATGTTAAGCGGTAGACAACTCTTTTCCCTGCTAAACGTTGCTCGTCTTTCGATTCCCTATTTTCACAAATTTCGCTTTATTCACGGACAATGTTAAGCGGTAGACAACTCTTTTCCCTGCTAAACGTTGCTAGTGTTTCGATTCCCTATTTTCACAAATTTCGCTTTATTCACGGCCAATGTTAAGCGGTAGACAACTCTTTTCCCTGCTAAACGTTGCTCGTCTTTCGATTCCCTATTTTCACAAATTTCGCTTTATTCACGGACAATGTTAAGCGGTAGACAACTCTTTTCCCTGCTAAACGTTGCTCGTCTTTCGATTCCCTATTTTCACAAATTTCGCTTTATTCACGGACAATGTTAAGCGGTAGACAACTCTTTTCCCTGCTAAACGTTGCTAGTGTTTCGATTCCCTATTTTCACAAATTTCGCTTTATTCACGGACAATGTTAAGCGGTAGACAACTCTTTTCCCTGCTAAACGTTGCTCGTCTTTCGATTCCCTATTTTCACAAATTTCGCTTTATTCACGGACAATGTTAAGCGGTAGACAACTCTTTTCCCTGCTAAACGTTGCTCGTCTTTCGATTCCCTATTTTCACAAATTTCGCTTTATTCACGGACAATGTTAAGCGGTAGACAACTCTTTTCCCTGCTAAACGTTGCTAGTGTTTCGATTCCCTATTTTCACAAATTTCGCTTTATTCACGGCCAATGTTAAGCGGTAGACAACTCTTTTCCCTGCTAAACGTTGCTCGTCTTTCGATTCCATATTTTCACAAATTTCGCTTTATTCACGGCCAATGTTAAGCGGTAGACAACTCTTTTCCCTGCTAAACGTTGCTCGTCTTTCGATTCCCTATTTTCACAAATTTCGCTTTATTCACGGACAATGTTAAGCGGTAGACAACTCTTTGACCTGCTAAACGTTGCTAGTGTTTCGATTCCCTATTTTCACAAATTTCGCTTTATTCACGGACAATGTTAAGCGGTAGACAACTCTTTTCCCTGCTAAACGTTGCTAGTGTTTCGATTCCCTATTTTCACAAATTTCGCTTTATTCACGGACAATGTTAAGCGGTAGACAACTCTTTTCCCTGCTAAACGTTGCTCGTCTTTCGATTCCCTATTTTCACAAATTTCGCTTTATTCACGGACAATGTTAAGCGGTAGACAACTCTTTTCCCTGCTAAACGTTGCTCGTCTTTCGATTCCCTATTTTCACAAATTTCGCTTTATTCACGGACAATGTTAAGCGGTAGACAACTCTTTTCCCTGCTAAACGTTGCTCGTCTTTCGATTCCCTATTTTCACAAATTTCGCTTTATTCACGGACAATGTTAAGCGGTAGACAACTCTTTTCCCTGCTAAACGTTGCTCGTCTTTCGATTCCCTATTTTCACAAATTTCGCTTTATTCACGGACAATGTTAAGCGGTAGACAACTCTTTTCCCTGCTAAACGTTGCTAGTGTTTCGATTCCCTATTTTCACAAATTTCGCTTTATTCACGGCCAATGTTAAGCGGTAGACAACTCTTTTCCCTGCTAAACGTTGCTCGTCTTTCGATTCCCTATTTTCACAAATTTCGCTTTATTCACGGACAATGTTAAGCGGTAGACAACTCTTTTCCCTGCTAAACGTTGCTCGTCTTTCGATTCCCTATTTTCACAAATTTCGCTTTATTCACGGACAATGTTAAGCGGTAGACAACTCTTTTCCCTGCTAAACGTTGCTAGTGTTTCGATTCCCTATTTTCACAAATTTCGCTTTATTCACGGACAATGTTAAGCGGTAGACAACTCTTTTCCCTGCTAAACGTTGCTCGTCTTTCGATTCCCTATTTTCACAAATTTCGCTTTATTCACGGCCAATGTTAAGCGGTAGACAACTCTTTTCCCTGCTAAACGTTGCTCGTCTTTCGATTCCCTATTTTCACAAATTTCGCTTTATTCACGGACAATGTTAAGCGGTAGACAACTCTTTTCCCTGCTAAACGTTGCTAGTGTTTCGATTCCCTATTTTCACAAATTTCGCTTTATTCACGGCCAATGTTAAGCGGTAGACAACTCTTTTCCCTGCTAAACGTTGCTCGTCTTTCGATTCCCTATTTTCACAAATTTCGCTTTATTCACGGCCAATGTTAAGCGGTAGACAACTCTTTTCCCTGCTAAACGTTGCTCGTCTTTCGATTCCCTATTTTCACAAATTTCGCTTTATTCACGGACAATGTTAAGCGGTAGACAACTCTTTGACCTGCTAAACGTTGCTAGTGTTTCGATTCCCTATTTTCACAAATTTCGCTTTATTCACGGACAATGTTAAGCGGTAGACAACTCTTTTCCCTGCTAAACGTTGCTCGTCTTTCGATTCCCTATTTTCACAAATTTCGCTTTATTCACGGACAATGTTAAGCGGTAGACAACTCTTTTCCCTGCTAAACGTTGCTAGTGTTTCGATTCCCTATTTTCACAAATTTCGCTTTATTCACGGACAATGTTAAGCGGTAGACAACTCTTTTCCCTGCTAAACGTTGCTCGTCTTTCGATTCCCTATTTTCACAAATTTCGCTTTATTCACGGACAATGTTAAGCGGTAGACAACTCTTTTCCCTGCTAAACGTTGCTCGTCTTTCGATTCCCTATTTTCACAAATTTCGCTTTATTCACGGACAATGTTAAGCGGTAGACAACTCTTTTCCCTGCTAAACGTTGCTAGTGTTTCGATTCCCTATTTTCACAAATTTCGCTTTATTCACGGCCAATGTTAAGCGGTAGACAACTCTTTTCCCTGCTAAACGTTGCTCGTCTTTCGATTCCATATTTTCACAAATTTCGCTTTATTCACGGCCAATGTTAAGCGGTAGACAACTCTTTTCCCTGCTAAACGTTGCTCGTCTTTCGATTCCCTATTTTCACAAATTTCGCTTTATTCACGGACAATGTTAAGCGGTAGACAACTCTTTGACCTGCTAAACGTTGCTAGTGTTTCGATTCCCTATTTTCACAAATTTCGCTTTATTCACGGACAATGTTAAGCGGTAGACAACTCTTTTCCCTGCTAAACGTTGCTAGTGTTTCGATTCCCTATTTTCACAAATTTCGCTTTATTCACGGACAATGTTAAGCGGTAGACAACTCTTTTCCCTGCTAAACGTTGCTCGTCTTTCGATTCCCTATTTTCACAAATTTCGCTTTATTCACGGACAATGTTAAGCGGTAGACAACTCTTTTCCCTGCTAAACGTTGCTCGTCTTTCGATTCCCTATTTTCACAAATTTCGCTTTATTCACGGACAATGTTAAGCGGTAGACAACTCTTTTCCCTGCTAAACGTTGCTCGTCTTTCGATTCCCTATTTTCACAAATTTCGCTTTATTCACGGACAATGTTAAGCGGTAGACAACTCTTTTCCCTGCTAAACGTTGCTCGTCTTTCGATTCCCTATTTTCACAAATTTCGCTTTATTCACGGACAATGTTAAGCGGTAGACAACTCTTTTCCCTGCTAAACGTTGCTAGTGTTTCGATTCCCTATTTTCACAAATTTCGCTTTATTCACGGCCAATGTTAAGCGGTAGACAACTCTTTTCCCTGCTAAACGTTGCTCGTCTTTCGATTCCCTATTTTCACAAATTTCGCTTTATTCACGGACAATGTTAAGCGGTAGACAACTCTTTTCCCTGCTAAACGTTGCTCGTCTTTCGATTCCCTATTTTCACAAATTTCGCTTTATTCACGGACAATGTTAAGCGGTAGACAACTCTTTTCCCTGCTAAACGTTGCTAGTGTTTCGATTCCCTATTTTCACAAATTTCGCTTTATTCACGGACAATGTTAAGCGGTAGACAACTCTTTTCCCTGCTAAACGTTGCTCGTCTTTCGATTCCCTATTTTCACAAATTTCGCTTTATTCACGGCCAATGTTAAGCGGTAGACAACTCTTTTCCCTGCTAAACGTTGCTCGTCTTTCGATTCCCTATTTTCACAAATTTCGCTTTATTCACGGACAATGTTAAGCGGTAGACAACTCTTTTCCCTGCTAAACGTTGCTAGTGTTTCGATTCCCTATTTTCACAAATTTCGCTTTATTCACGGCCAATGTTAAGCGGTAGACAACTCTTTTCCCTGCTAAACGTTGCTCGTCTTTCGATTCCCTATTTTCACAAATTTCGCTTTATTCACGGCCAATGTTAAGCGGTAGACAACTCTTTTCCCTGCTAAACGTTGCTCGTCTTTCGATTCCCTATTTTCACAAATTTCGCTTTATTCACGGACAATGTTAAGCGGTAGACAACTCTTTGACCTGCTAAACGTTGCTAGTGTTTCGATTCCCTATTTTCACAAATTTCGCTTTATTCACGGACAATGTTAAGCGGTAGACAACTCTTTTCCCTGCTAAACGTTGCTAGTGTTTCGATTCCCTATTTTCACAAATTTCGCTTTATTCACGGACAATGTTAAGCGGTAGACAACTCTTTTCCCTGCTAAACGTTGCTCGTCTTTCGATTCCCTATTTTCACAAATTTCGCTTTATTCACGGACAATGTTAAGCGGTAGACAACTCTTTTCCCTGCTAAACGTTGCTCGTCTTTCGATTCCCTATTTTCACAAATTTCGCTTTATTCACGGACAATGTTAAGCGGTAGACAACTCTTTTCCCTGCTAAACGTTGCTCGTCTTTCGATTCCCTATTTTCACAAATTTCGCTTTATTCACGGACAATGTTAAGCGGTAGACAACTCTTTTCCCTGCTAAACGTTGCTCGTCTTTCGATTCCCTATTTTCACAAATTTCGCTTTATTCACGGCCAATGTTAAGCGGTAGACAACTCTTTTCCCTGCTAAACGTTGCTAGTGTTTCGATTCCCTATTTTCACAAATTTCGCTTTATTCACGGCCAATGTTAAGCGGTAGACAACTCTTTTCCCTGCTAAACGTTGCTCGTCTTTCGATTCCCTATTTTCACAAATTTCGCTTTATTCACGGACAATGTTAAGCGGTAGACAACTCTTTTCCCTGCTAAACGTTGCTCGTCTTTCGATTCCCTATTTTCACAAATTTCGCTTTATTCACGGACAATGTTAAGCGGTAGACAACTCTTTTCCCTGCTAAACGTTGCTAGTGTTTCGATTCCCTATTTTCACAAATTTCGCTTTATTCACGGACAATGTTAAGCGGTAGACAACTCTTTTCCCTGCTAAACGTTGCTCGTCTTTCGATTCCCTATTTTCACAAATTTCGCTTTATTCACGGCCAATGTTAAGCGGTAGACAACTCTTTTCCCTGCTAAACGTTGCTCGTCTTTCGATTCCCTATTTTCACAAATTTCGCTTTATTCACGGACAATGTTAAGCGGTAGACAACTCTTTTCCCTGCTAAACGTTGCTAGTGTTTCGATTCCCTATTTTCACAAATTTCGCTTTATTCACGGCCAATGTTAAGCGGTAGACAACTCTTTTCCCTGCTAAACGTTGCTCGTCTTTCGATTCCCTATTTTCACAAATTTCGCTTTATTCACGGCCAATGTTAAGCGGTAGACAACTCTTTTCCCTGCTAAACGTTGCTCGTCTTTCGATTCCCTATTTTCACAAATTTCGCTTTATTCACGGACAATGTTAAGCGGTAGACAACTCTTTGACCTGCTAAACGTTGCTAGTGTTTCGATTCCCTATTTTCACAAATTTCGCTTTATTCACGGACAATGTTAAGCGGTAGACAACTCTTTTCCCTGCTAAACGTTGCTAGTGTTTCGATTCCCTATTTTCACAAATTTCGCTTTATTCACGGACAATGTTAAGCGGTAGACAACTCTTTTCCCTGCTAAACGTTGCTCGTCTTTCGATTCCCTATTTTCACAAATTTCGCTTTATTCACGGACAATGTTAAGCGGTAGACAACTCTTTTCCCTGCTAAACGTTGCTCGTCTTTCGATTCCCTATTTTCACAAATTTCGCTTTATTCACGGACAATGTTAAGCGGTAGACAACTCTTTTCCCTGCTAAACGTTGCTCGTCTTTCGATTCCCTATTTTCACAAATTTCGCTTTATTCACGGACAATGTTAAGCGGTAGACAACTCTTTTCCCTGCTAAACGTTGCTCGTCTTTCGATTCCCTATTTTCACAAATTTCGCTTTATTCACGGCCAATGTTAAGCGGTAGACAACTCTTTTCCCTGCTAAACGTTGCTCGTCTTTCGATTCCCTATTTTCACAAATTTCGCTTTATTCACGGACAATGTTAAGCGGTAGACAACTCTTTTCCCTGCTAAACGTTGCTCGTCTTTCGATTCCCTATTTTCACAAATTTCGCTTTATTCACGGACAATGTTAAGCGGTAGACAACTCTTTTCCCTGCTAAACGTTGCTCGTCTTTCGATTCCCTATTTTCACAAATTTCGCTTTATTCACGGACAATGTTAAGCGGTAGACAACTCTTTTCCCTGCTAAACGTTGCTCGTCTTTCGATTCCCTATTTTCACAAATTTCGCTTTATTCACGGACAATGTTAAGCGGTAGACAACTCTTTTCCCTGCTAAACGTTGCTCGTCTTTCGATTCCCTATTTTCACAAATTTCGCTTTATTCACGGACAATGTTAAGCGGTAGACAACTCTTTTCCCTGCTAAACGTTGCTAGTGTTTCGATTCCCTATTTTCACAAATTTCGCTTTATTCACGGCCAATGTTAAGCGGTAGACAACTCTTTTCCCTGCTAAACGTTGCTCGTCTTTCGATTCCCTATTTTCACAAATTTCGCTTTATTCACGGACAATGTTAAGCGGTAGACAACTCTTTTCCCTGCTAAACGTTGCTCGTCTTTCGATTCCCTATTTTCACAAATTTCGCTTTATTCACGGACAATGTTAAGCGGTAGACAACTCTTTTCCCTGCTAAACGTTGCTAGTGTTTCGATTCCCTATTTTCACAAATTTCGCTTTATTCACGGACAATGTTAAGCGGTAGACAACTCTTTTCCCTGCTAAACGTTGCTCGTCTTTCGATTCCCTATTTTCACAAATTTCGCTTTATTCACGGCCAATGTTAAGCGGTAGACAACTCTTTTCCCTGCTAAACGTTGCTCGTCTTTCGATTCCCTATTTTCACAAATTTCGCTTTATTCACGGCCAATGTTAAGCGGTAGACAACTCTTTTCCCTGCTAAACGTTGCTCGTCTTTCGATTCCCTATTTTCACAAATTTCGCTTTATTCACGGCCAATGTTAAGCGGTAGACAACTCTTTTCCCTGCTAAACGTTGCTCGTCTTTCGATTCCCTATTTTCACAAATTTCGCTTTATTCACGGACAATGTTAAGCGGTAGACAACTCTTTTCCCTGCTAAACGTTGCTCGTCTTTCGATTCCCTATTTTCACAAATTTCGCTTTATTCACGGCCAATGTTAAGCGGTAGACAACTCTTTTCCCTGCTAAACGTTGCTCGTCTTTCGATTCCCTATTTTCACAAATTTCGCTTTATTCACGGACAATGTTAAGCGGTAGACAACTCTTTTCCCTGCTAAACGTTGCTAGTGTTTCGATTCCCTATTTTCACAAATTTCGCTTTATTCACGGCCAACGTTAAGCGGTAGACAACTCTTTTCCCTGCTAAACGTTGCTAGTGTTTCGATTCCCTATTTTCACAAATTTCGCTTTATTCACGGACAATGTTAAGCGGTAGACAACTCTTTTCCCTGCTAAACGTTGCTCGTCTTTCGATTCCCTATTTCACAAATTTCGCTTTATTCACGGACAATGTTAAGCGGTAGACAACTCTTTTCCCTGCTAAACGTTGCTCGTCTTTCGATTCCCTATTTTCACAAATTTCGCTTTATTCACGGACAATGTTAAGCGGTAGACAACTCTTTTCCCTGCTAAACGTTGCTCGTCTTTCGATTCCCTATTTTCACAAATTTCGCTTTATTCACGGACAATGTTAAGCGGTAGACAACTCTTTTCCCTGCTAAACGTTGCTCGTCTTTCGATTCCCTATTTTCACAAATTTCGCTTTATTCACGGCCAATGTTAAGCGGTAGACAACTCTTTTCCCTGCTAAACGTTGCTAGTGTTTCGATTCCCTATTTTCACAAATTTCGCTTTATTCACGGACAATGTTAAGCGGTAGACAACTCTTTTCCCTGCTAAACGTTGCTCGTCTTTCGATTCCCTATTTTCACAAATTTCGCTTTATTCACGGACAATGTTAAGCGGTAGACAACTCTTTTCCCTGCTAAACGTTGCTCGTCTTTCGATTCCCTATTTTCACAAATTTCGCTTTATTCACGGACAATGTTAAGCGGTAGACAACTCTTTTCCCTGCTAAACGTTGCTAGTGTTTCGATTCCCTATTTTCACAAATTTCGCTTTATTCACGGACAATGTTAAGCGGTAGACAACTCTTTTCCCTGCTAAACGTTGCTAGTGTTTCGATTCCCTATTTTCACAAATTTCGCTTTATTCACGGACAATGTTAAGCGGTAGACAACTCTTTTCCCTGCTAAACGTTGCTAGTGTTTCGATTCCCTATTTTCACAAATTTCGCTTTATTCACGGACAATGTTAAGCGGTAGACAACTCTTTTCCCTGCTAAACGTTGCTCGTCTTTCGATTCCCTATTTTCACAAATTTCGCTTTATTCACGGACAATGTTAAGCGGTAGACAACTCTTTTCCCTGCTAAACGTTGCTAGTGTTTCGATTCCCTATTTTCACAAATTTCGCTTTATTCACGGACAATGTTAAGCGGTAGACAACTCTTTTCCCTGCTAAACGTTGCTAGTGTTTCGATTCCCTATTTTCACAAATTTCGCTTTATTCACGGACAATGTTAAGCGGTAGACAACTCTTTTCCCTGCTAAACGTTGCTCGTCTTTCGATTCCCTATTTTCACAAATTTCGCTTTATTCACGGACAATGTTAAGCGGTAGACAACTCTTTTCCCTGCTAAACGTTGCTAGTGTTTCGATTCCCTATTTTCACAAATTTCGCTTTATTCACGGACAATGTTAAGCGGTAGACAACTCTTTTCCCTGCTAAACGTTGCTCGTCTTTCGATTCCCTATTTTCACAAATTTCGCTTTATTCACGGACAATGTTAAGCGGTAGACAACTCTTTTCCCTGCTAAACGTTGCTCGTCTTTCGATTCCCTATTTTCACAAATTTCGCTTTATTCACGGACAATGTTAAGCGGTAGACAACTCTTTTCCCTGCTAAACGTTGCTCGTCTTTCGATTCCCTATTTTCACAAATTTCGCTTTATTCACGGACAATGTTAAGCGGTAGACAACTCTTTTCCCTGCTAAACGTTGCTCGTCTTTCGATTCCCTATTTTCACAAATTTCGCTTTATTCACGGACAATGTTAAGCGGTAGACAACTCTTTTCCCTGCTAAACGTTGCTAGTGTTTCGA
Organism: Acanthosepion esculentum; assembly: GCA_964036315.1. Classification (NCBI taxonomy): domain Eukaryota; kingdom Metazoa; phylum Mollusca; class Cephalopoda; order Sepiida; family Sepiidae; genus Acanthosepion; species Acanthosepion esculentum. Next base: position 32,930,764 of record OZ038496.1, on the reverse strand, counting down.
TTCCCTATTTTCACAAATTTCGCTTTATTCACGGACAATGTTAAGCGGTAGACAACTCTTTTCCCTGCTAAACGTTGCTCGTCTTTCGATTCCCTATTTTCACAAATTTCGCTTTATTCACGGACAATGTTAAGCGGTAGACAACTCTTTTCCCTGCTAAACGTTGCTAGTGTTTCGATTCCCTATTTTCACAAATTTCGCTTTATTCACGGACAATGTTAAGCGGTAGACAACTCTTTTCCCTGCTAAACGTTGCTCGTCTTTCGATTCCCTATTTTCACAAATTTCGCTTTATTCACGGACAATGTTAAGCGGTAGACAACTCTTTTCCCTGCTAAACGTTGCTAGTGTTTCGATTCCCTATTTTCACAAATTTCGCTTTATTCACGGACAATGTTAAGCGGTAGACAACTCTTTTCCCTGCTAAACGTTGCTCGTCTTTCGATTCCCTATTTTCACAAATTTCGCTTTATTCACGGACAATGTTAAGCGGTAGACAACTCTTTTCCCTGCTAAACGTTGCTAGTGTTTCGATTCCCTATTTTCACAAATTTCGCTTTATTCACGGACAATGTTAAGCGGTAGACAACTCTTTTCCCTGCTAAACGTTGCTAGTGTTTCGATTCCCTATTTTCACAAATTTCGCTTTATTCACGGACAATGTTAAGCGGTAGACAACTCTTTTCCCTGCTAAACGTTGCTCGTCTTTCGATTCCCTATTTTCACAAATTTCGCTTTATTCACGGACAATGTTAAGCGGTAGACAACTCTTTGACCTGCTAAACGTTGCTAGTGTTTCGATTCCCTATTTTCACAAATTTCGCTTTATTCACGGACAATGTTAAGCGGTAGACAACTCTTTTCCCTGCTAAACGTTGCTAGTGTTTCGATTCCCTATTTTCACAAATTTCGCTTTATTCACGGCCAATGTTAAGCGGTAGACAACTCTTTTCCCTGCTAAACGTTGCTCGTCTTTCGATTCCCTATTTTCACAAATTTCGCTTTATTCACGGACAATGTTAAGCGGTAGACAACTCTTTTCCCTGCTAAACGTTGCTCGTCTTTCGATTCCCTATTTTCACAAATTTCGCTTTATTCACGGACAATGTTAAGCGGTAGACAACTCTTTTCCCTGCTAAACGTTGCTCGTCTTTCGATTCCCTATTTTCACAAATTTCGCTTTATTCACGGACAATGTTAAGCGGTAGACAACTCTTTTCCCTGCTAAACGTTGCTCGTCTTTCGATTCCCTATTTTCACAAATTTCGCTTTATTCACGGCCAATGTTAAGCGGTAGACAACTCTTTTCCCTGCTAAACGTTGCTCATCTTTCGATTCCCTATTTTCACAAATTTCGCTTTATTCACGGCCAATGTTAAGCGGTAGACAACTCTTTTCCCTGCTAAACGTTGCTCGTCTTTCGATTCCCTATTTTCACAAATTTCGCTTTATTCACGGACAATGTTAAGCGGTAGACAACTCTTTTCCCTGCTAAACGTTGCTCGTCTTTCGATTCCCTATTTTCACAAATTTCGCTTTATTCACGGCCAATGTTAAGCGGTAGACAACTCTTTTCCCTGCTAAACGTTGCTCATCTTTCGATTCCCTATTTTCACAAATTTCGCTTTATTCACGGCCAATGTTAAGCGGTAGACAACTCTTTTCCCTGCTAAACGTTGCTAGTGTTTCGATTCCCTATTTTCACAAATTTCGCTTTATTCACGGCCAACGTTAAGCGGTAGACAACTCTTTTCCCTGCTAAACGTTGCTCGTCTTTCGATTCCCTATTTTCACAAATTTCGCTTTATTCACGGCCAATGTTAAGCGGTAGACAACTCTTTTCCCTGCTAAACGTTGCTAGTGTTTCGATTCCCTATTTTCACAAATTTCGCTTTATTCACGGCCAACGTTAAGCGGTAGACAACTCTTTTCCCTGCTAAACGTTGCTCGTCTTTCGATTCCCTATTTTCACAAATTTCGCTTTATTCACGGACAATGTTAAGCGGTAGACAACTCTTTTCCCTGCTAAACGTTGCTAGTGTTTCGATTCCCTATTTTCACAAATTTCGCTTTATTCACGGCCAACGTTAAGCGGTAGACAACTCTTTTCCCTGCTAAACGTTGCTCGTCTTTCGATTCCCTATTTTCACAAATTTCGCTTTATTCACGGACAATGTTAAGCGGTAGACAACTCTTTTCCCTGCTAAACGTTGCTAGTGTTTCGATTCCCTATTTTCACAAATTTCGCTTTATTCACGGACAATGTTAAGCGGTAGACAACTCTTTTCCCTGCTAAACGTTGCTCGTCTTTCGATTCCCTATTTTCACAAATTTCGCTTTATTCACGGACAATGTTAAGCGGTAGACAACTCTTTTCCCTGCTAAACGTTGCTCGTCTTTCGATTCCCTATTTTCACAAATTTCGCTTTATTCACGGACAATGTTAAGCGGTAGACAACTCTTTTCCCTGCTAAACGTTGCTCGTCTTTCGATTCCCTATTTTCACAAATTTCGCTTTATTCACGGCCAATTTTAAGCGGTAGACAACTCTTTTCCCTGCTAAACGTTGCTCGTCTTTCGATTCCCTATTTTCACAAATTTCGCTTTATTCACGGCCAACGTTAAGCGGTAGACAACTCTTTTCCCTGCTAAACGTTGCTCGTCTTTCGATTCCCTATTTTCACAAATTTCGCTTTATTCACGGACAATGTTAAGCGGTAGACAACTCTTTTCCCTGCTAAACGTTGCTCGTCTTTCGATTCCCTATTTTCACAAATTTCGCTTTATTCACGGCCAATTTTAAGCGGTAGACAACTCTTTTCCCTGCTAAACGTTGCTCGTCTTTCGATTCCCTATTTTCACAAATTTCGCTTTATTCACGGCCAACGTTAAGCGGTAGACAACTCTTTTCCCTGCTAAACGTTGCTCGTCTTTCGATTCCCTATTTTCACAAATTTCGCTTTATTCACGGCCAATGTTAAGCGGTAGACAACTCTTTTCCCTGCTAAACGTTGCTAGTTTTTCGATTCCCTATTTTCACAAATTTCGCTTTATTCACGGCCAACGTTAAGCGGTAGACAACTCTTTTCCCTGCTAAACGTTGCTCGTCTTTCGATTCCCTATTTTCACAAATTTCGCTTTATTCACGGACAATGTTAAGCGGTAGACAACTCTTTTCCCTGCTAAACGTTGCTAGTGTTTCGATTCCCTATTTTCACAAATTTCGCTTTATTCACGGCCAACGTTAAGCGGTAGACAACTCTTTTCCCTGCTAAACGTTGCTCGTCTTTCGATTCCCTATTTTCACAAATTTCGCTTTATTCACGGACAATGTTAAGCGGTAGACAACTCTTTTCCCTGCTAAACGTTGCTAGTGTTTCGATTCCCTATTTTCACAAATTTCGCTTTATTCACGGACAATGTTAAGCGGTAGACAACTCTTTTCCCTGCTAAACGTTGCTCGTCTTTCGATTCCCTATTTTCACAAATTTCGCTTTATTCACGGACAATGTTAAGCGGTAGACAACTCTTTTCCCTGCTAAACGTTGCTCGTCTTTCGATTCCCTATTTTCACAAATTTCGCTTTATTCACGGACAATGTTAAGCGGTAGACAACTCTTATCCCTGCTAAACGTTGCTCGTCTTTCGATTCCCTATTTTCACAAATTTCGCTTTATTCACGGCCAATTTTAAGCGGTAGACAACTCTTTTCCCTGCTAAACGTTGCTCGTCTTTCGATTCCCTATTTTCACAAATTTCGCTTTATTCACGGCCAACGTTAAGCGGTAGACAACTCTTTTCCCTGCTAAACGTTGCTCGTCTTTCGATTCCCTATTTTCACAAATTTCGCTTTATTCACGGACAATGTTAAGCGGTAGACAACTCTTTTCCCTGCTAAACGTTGCTCGTCTTTCGATTCCCTATTTTCACAAATTTCGCTTTATTCACGGCCAACGTTAAGCGGTAGACAACTCTTTTCCCTGCTAAACGTTGCTAGTGTTTCGATTCCCTATTTTCACAAATTTCGCTTTATTCACGGACAATGTTAAGCGGTAGACAACTCTTTTCCCTGCTAAACGTTGCTCGTCTTTCGATTCCCTATTTTCACAAATTTCGCTTTATTCACGGCCAACGTTAAGCGGTAGACAACTCTTTTCCCTGCTAAACGTTGCTCGTCTTTCGATTCCCTATTTTCACAAATTTCGCTTTATTCACGGACAATGTTAAGCGGTAGACAACTCTTTTCCCTGCTAAACGTTGCTCGTCTTTCGATTCCCTATTTTCACAAATTTCGCTTTATTCACGGACAATGTTAAGCGGTAGACAACTCTTTTCCCTGCTAAACGTTGCTAGTGTTTCGATTCCCTATTTTCACAAATTTCGCTTTATTCACGGACAATGTTAAGCGGTAGACAACTCTTTTCCCTGCTAAACGTTGCTCGTCTTTCGATTCCCTATTTTCACAAATTTCGCTTTATTCACGGCCAATGTTAAGCGGTAGACAACTCTTTTCCCTGCTAAACGTTGCTCGTCTTTCGATTCCCTATTTTCACAAATTTCGCTTTATTCACGGACAATGTTAAGCGGTAGACAACTCTTTTCCCTGCTAAACGTTGCTAGTGTTTCGATTCCCTATTTTCACAAATTTCGCTTTATTCACGGCCAATGTTAAGCGGTAGACAACTCTTTTCCCTGCTAAACGTTGCTCGTCTTTCGATTCCCTATTTTCACAAATTTCGCTTTATTCACGGCCAATTTTAAGCGGTAGACAACTCTTTTCCCTGCTAAACGTTGCTCGTCTTTCGATTCCCTATTTTCACAAATTTCGCTTTATTCACGGCCAATGTTAAGCGGTAGACAACTCTTTTCCCTGCTAAACGTTGCTCGTCTTTCGATTCCCTATTTTCACAAATTTCGCTTTATTCACGGCCAATTTTAAGCGGTAGACAACTCTTTTCCCTGCTAAACGTTGCTCGTCTTTCGATTCCCTATTTTCACAAATTTCGCTTTATTCACGGCCAATGTTAAGCGGTAGACAACTCTTTTCCCTGCTAAACGTTGCTAGTGTTTCGATTCCCTATTTTCACAAATTTCGCTTTATTCACGGCCAACGTTAAGCGGTAGACAACTCTTTTCCCTGCTAAACGTTGCTCGTCTTTCGATTCCCTATTTTCACAAATTTCGCTTTATTCACGGACAATGTTAAGCGGTAGACAACTCTTTTCCCTGCTAAACGTTGCTAGTGTTTCGATTCCCTATTTTCACAAATTTCGCTTTATTCACGGCCAACGTTAAGCGGTAGACAACTCTTTTCCCTGCTAAACGTTGCTCGTCTTTCGATTCCCTATTTTCACAAATTTCGCTTTATTCACGGACAATGTTAAGCGGTAGACAACTCTTTTCCCTGCTAAACGTTGCTAGTGTTTCGATTCCCTATTTTCACAAATTTCGCTTTATTCACGGCCAACGTTAAGCGGTAGACAACTCTTTTCCCTGCTAAACGTTGCTCGTCTTTCGATTCCCTATTTTCACAAATTTCGCTTTATTCACGGACAATGTTAAGCGGTAGACAACTCTTTTCCCTGCTAAACGTTGCTCGTCTTTCGATTCCCTATTTTCACAAATTTCGCTTTATTCACGGACAATGTTAAGCGGTAGACAACTCTTTTCCCTGCTAAACGTTGCTCGTCTTTCGATTCCCTATTTTCACAAATTTCGCTTTATTCACGGACAATGTTAAGCGGTAGACAACTCTTTTCCCTGCTAAACGTTGCTCGTCTTTCGATTCCCTATTTTCACAAATTTCGCTTTATTCACGGCCAACGTTAAGCGGTAGACAACTCTTTTCCCTGCTAAACGTTGCTCGTCTTTCGATTCCCTATTTTCACAAATTTCGCTTTATTCACGGCCAATGTTAAGCGGTAGACAACTCTTTTCCCTGCTAAACGTTGCTAGTGTTTCGATTCCCTATTTTCACAAATTTCGCTTTATTCACGGCCAACGTTAAGCGGTAGACAACTCTTTTCCCTGCTAAACGTTGCTCGTCTTTCGATTCCCTATTTTCACAAATTTCGCTTTATTCACGGACAATGTTAAGCGGTAGACAACTCTTTTCCCTGCTAAACGTTGCTAGTGTTTCGATTCCCTATTTTCACAAATTTCGCTTTATTCACGGCCAACGTTAAGCGGTAGACAACTCTTTTCCCTGCTAAACGTTGCTCGTCTTTCGATTCCCTATTTTCACAAATTTCGCTTTATTCACGGACAATGTTAAGCGGTAGACAACTCTTTTCCCTGCTAAACGTTGCTCGTCTTTCGATTCCCTATTTTCACAAATTTCGCTTTATTCACGGCCAATGTTAAGCGGTAGACAACTCTTTTCCCTGCTAAACGTTGCTAGTGTTTCGATTCCCTATTTTCACAAATTTCGCTTTATTCACGGCCAACGTTAAGCGGTAGACAACTCTTTTCCCTGCTAAACGTTGCTCGTCTTTCGATTCCCTATTTTCACAAATTTCGCTTTATTCACGGACAATGTTAAGCGGTAGACAACTCTTTTCCCTGCTAAACGTTGCTCGTCTTTCGATTCCCTATTTTCACAAATTTCGCTTTATTCACGGACAATGTTAAGCGGTAGACAACTCTTTTCCCTGCTAAACGTTGCTCGTCTTTCGATTCCCTATTTTCACAAATTTCGCTTTATTCACGGACAATGTTAAGCGGTAGACAACTCTTTTCCCTGCTAAACGTTGCTCGTCTTTCGATTCCCTATTTTCACAAATTTCGCTTTATTCACGGCCAACGTTAAGCGGTAGACAACTCTTTTCCCTGCTAAACGTTGCTCGTCTTTCGATTCCCTATTTTCACAAATTTCGCTTTATTCACGGCCAATGTTAAGCGGTAGACAACTCTTTTCCCTGCTAAACGTTGCTAGTGTTTCGATTCCCTATTTTCACAAATTTCGCTTTATTCACGGCCAACGTTAAGCGGTAGACAACTCTTTTCCCTGCTAAACGTTGCTCGTCTTTCGATTCCCTATTTTCACAAATTTCGCTTTATTCACGGACAATGTTAAGCGGTAGACAACTCTTTTCCCTGCTAAACGTTGCTAGTGTTTCGATTCCCTATTTTCACAAATTTCGCTTTATTCACGGCCAACGTTAAGCGGTAGACAACTCTTTTCCCTGCTAAACGTTGCTCGTCTTTCGATTCCCTATTTTCACAAATTTCGCTTTATTCACGGACAATGTTAAGCGGTAGACAACTCTTTTCCCTGCTAAACGTTGCTCGTCTTTCGATTCCCTATTTTCACAAATTTCGCTTTATTCACGGCCAATGTTAAGCGGTAGACAACTCTTTTCCCTGCTAAACGTTGCTAGTGTTTCGATTCCCTATTTTCACAAATTTCGCTTTATTCACGGCCAACGTTAAGCGGTAGACAACTCTTTTCCCTGCTAAACGTTGCTCGTCTTTCGATTCCCTATTTTCACAAATTTCGCTTTATTCACGGACAATGTTAAGCGGTAGACAACTCTTTTCCCTGCTAAACGTTGCTCGTCTTTCGATTCCCTATTTTCACAAATTTCGCTTTATTCACGGACAATGTTAAGCGGTAGACAACTCTTTTCCCTGCTAAACGTTGCTCGTCTTTCGATTCCCTATTTTCACAAATTTCGCTTTATTCACGGACAATGTTAAGCGGTAGACAACTCTTTTCCCTGCTAAACGTTGCTCGTCTTTCGATTCCCTATTTTCACAAATTTCGCTTTATTCACGGACAATGTTAAGCGGTAGACAACTCTTTTCCCTGCTAAACGTTGCTCGTCTTTCGATTCCCTATTTTCACAAATTTCGCTTTATTCACGGACAATGTTAAGCGGTAGACAACTCTTTTCCCTGCTAAACGTTGCTCGTCTTTCGATTCCCTATTTTCACAAATTTCTCTTTATTCACGGCCAATTTTAAGCGGTAGACAACTCTTTTCCCTGCTAAACGTTGCTCGTCTTTCGATTCCCTATTTTCACAAATTTCGCTTTATTCACGGCCAATGTTAAGCGGTAGACAACTCTTTTCCCTGCTAAACGTTGCTAGTGTTTCGATTCCCTATTTTCACAAATTTCGCTTTATTCACGGCCAACGTTAAGCGGTAGACAACTCTTTTCCCTGCTAAACGTTGCTCGTCTTTCGATTCCCTATTTTCACAAATTTCGCTTTATTCACGGACAATGTTAAGCGGTAGACAACTCTTTTCCCTGCTAAACGTTGCTCGTCTTTCGATTCCCTATTTTCACAAATTTCGCTATTTTCACGGCCAATTTTAAGCGGTAGACAACTCTTTTCCCTGCTAAACGTTGCTCGTCTTTCGATTCCCTATTTTCACAAATTTCGCTTTATTCACGGCCAATGTTAAGCGGTAGACAACTCTTTTCCCTGCTAAACGTTGCTAGTGTTTCGATTCCCTATTTTCACAAATTTCGCTTTATTCACGGCCAACGTTAAGCGGTAGACAACTCTTTTCCCTTCTAAACGTTGCTCGTCTTTCGATTCCCTATTTTCACAAATTTCGCTTTATTCACGGACAATGTTAAGCGGTAGACAACTCTTTTCCCTGCTAAACGTTGCTCGTCTTTCGATTCCCTATTTTCACAAATTTCGCTATTTTCACGGCCAATTTTAAGCGGTAGACAACTCTTTTCCCTGCTAAACGTTGCTCGTCTTTCGATTCCCTATTTTCACAAATTTCGCTTTATTCACGGACAATGTTAAGCGGTAGACAACTCTTTTCCCTGCTAAACGTTGCTCGTCTTTCGATTCCCTATTTTCACAAATTTCGCTTTATTCACGGACAATGTTAAGCGGTAGACAACTCTTTTCCCTGCTAAACGTTGCTAGTGTTTCGATTCCCTATTTTCACAAATTTCGCTTTATTCACGGCCAACGTTAAGCGGTAGACAACTCTTTTCCCTGCTAAACGTTGCTCGTCTTTCGATTCCCTATTTTCACAAATTTCGCTTTATTCACGGACAATGTTAAGCGGTAGACAACTCTTTTCCCTGCTAAACGTTGCTAGTGTTTCGATTCCCTATTTTCACAAATTTCGCTTTATTCACGGCCAACGTTAAGCGGTAGACAACTCTTTTCCCTGCTAAACGTTGCTAGTGTTTCGATTCCCTATTTTCACAAATTTCGCCTTATTCACGGACAATGTTAAGCGGTAGACAACTCTTTTCCCTGCTAAACGTTGCTAGTGTTTCGATTCCCTATTTTCACAAATTTCGCTTTATTCACGGACAATGTTAAGCGGTAGACAACTCTTTTCCCTGCTAAACGTTGCTCGTCTTTCGATTCCCTATTTTCACAAATTTCGCTTTATTCACGGCCAATGTTAAGCGGTAGACAACTCTTTTCCCTGCTAAACGTTGCTAGTGTTTCGATTCCCTATTTTCACAAATTTCGCTTTATTCACGGCCAACGTTAAGCGGTAGACAACTCTTTTCCCTGCTAAACGTTGCTCGTCTTTCGATTCCCTATTTTCACAAATTTCGCTTTATTCACGGACAATGTTAAGCGGTAGACAACTCTTTGACCTGCTAAACGTTGCTCGTCTTTCGATTCCCTATTTTCACAAATTTCGCTTTATTCACGGACAATGTTAAGCGGTAGACAACTCTTTTCCCTGCTAAACGTTGCTAGTGTTTCGATTCCCTATTTTCACAAATTTCGCTTTATTCACGGCCAACGTTAAGCGGTAGACAACTCTTTTCCCTGCTAAACGTTGCTCGTCTTTCGATTCCCTATTTTCACAAATTTCGCTTTATTCACGGACAATGTTAAGCGGTAGACAACTCTTTTCCCTGCTAAACGTTGCTCGTCTTTCGATTCCCTATTTTCACAAATTTCGCTATTTTCACGGCCAATTTTAAGCGGTAGACAACTCTTTTCCCTGCTAAACGTTGCTCGTCTTTCGATTCCCTATTTTCACAAATTTCGCTTTATTCACGGCCAATGTTAAGCGGTAGACAACTCTTTTCCCTGCTAAACGTTGCTAGTGTTTCGATTCCCTATTTTCACAAATTTCGCTTTATTCACGGCCAACGTTAAGCGGTAGACAACTCTTTTCCCTGCTAAACGTTGCTCGTCTTTCGATTCCCTATTTTCACAAATTTCGCTTTATTCACGGACAATGTTAAGCGGTAGACAACTCTTTTCCCTGCTAAACGTTGCTCGTCTTTCGATTCCCTATTTTCACAAATTTCGCTATTTTCACGGCCAATTTTAAGCGGTAGACAACTCTTTTCCCTGCTAAACGTTGCTCGTCTTTCGATTCCCTATTTTCACAAATTTCGCTTTATTCACGGACAATGTTAAGCGGTAGACAACTCTTTTCCCTGCTAAACGTTGCTCGTCTTTCGATTCCCTATTTTCACAAATTTCGCTTTATTCACGGACAATGTTAAGCGGTAGACAACTCTTTTCCCTGCTAAACGTTGCTAGTGTTTCGATTCCCTATTTTCACAAATTTCGCTTTATTCACGGCCAACGTTAAGCGGTAGACAACTCTTTTCCCTGCTAAACGTTGCTAGTGTTTCGATTCCCTATTTTCACAAATTTCGCTTTATTCACGGACAATGTTAAGCGGTAGACAACTCTTTTCCCTGCTAAACGTTGCTAGTGTTTCGATTCCCTATTTTCACAAATTTCGCTTTATTCACGGACAATGTTAAGCGGTAGACAACTCTTTTCCCTGCTAAACGTTGCTCGTCTTTCGATTCCCTATTTTCACAAATTTCGCTTTATTCACGGACAATGTTAAGCGGTAGACAACTCTTTTCCCTGCTAAACGTTGCTCGTCTTTCGATTCCCTATTTTCACAAATTTCGCTTTATTCACGGACAATGTTAAGCGGTAGACAACTCTTTTCCCTGCTAAACGTTGCTCGTCTTTCGATTCCCTATTTTCACAAATTTCGCTTTATTCACGGACAATGTTAAGCGGTAGACAACTCTTTTCCCTGCTAAACGTTGCTCGTCTTTCGATTCCCTATTTTCACAAATTTCGCTTTATTCACGGACAATGTTAAGCGGTAGACAACTCTTTTCCCTGCTAAACGTTGCTAGTGTTTCGATTCCCTATTTTCACAAATTTCGCTTTATTCACGGCCAACGTTAAGCGGTAGACAACTCTTTTCCCTGCTAAACGTTGCTCGTCTTTCGATTCCCTATTTTCACAAATTTCGCTTTATTCACGGACAATGTTAAGCGGTAGACAACTCTTTTCCCTGCTAAACGTTGCTCGTCTTTCGATTCCCTATTTTCACAAATTTCGCTTTATTCACGGACAATGTTAAGCGGTAGACAACTCTTTTCCCTGCTAAACGTTGCTAGTGTTTCGATTCCCTATTTTCACAAATTTCGCTTTATTCACGGCCAATGTTAAGCGGTAGACAACTCTTTTCCCTGCTAAACGTTGCTCGTCTTTCGATTCCCTATTTTCACAAATTTCGCTTTATTCACGGCCAATGTTAAGCGGTAGACAACTCTTTTCCCTGCTAAACGTTGCTAGTGTTTCGATTCCCTATTTTCACAAATTTCGCTTTATTCACGGCCAACGTTAAGCGGTAGACAACTCTTTTCCCTGCTAAACGTTGCTCGTCTTTCGATTCCCTATTTTCACAAATTTCGCTTTATTCACGGACAATGTTAAGCGGTAGACAACTCTTTTCCCTGCTAAACGTTGCTAGTGTTTCGATTCCCTATTTTCACAAATTTCGCTTTATTCACGGCCAATGTTAAGCGGTAGACAACTCTTTTCCCTGCTAAACGTTGCTCGTCTTTCGATTCCCTATTTTCACAAATTTCGCTTTATTCACGGCCAATGTTAAGCGGTAGACAACTCTTTTCCCTGCTAAACGTTGCTAGTGTTTCGATTCCCTATTTTCACAAATTTCGCTTTATTCACGGCCAACGTTAAGCGGTAGACAACTCTTTTCCCTGCTAAACGTTGCTCGTCTTTCGATTCCCTATTTTCACAAATTTCGCTTTATTCACGGACAATGTTAAGCGGTAGACAACTCTTTTCCCTGCTAAACGTTGCTAGTGTTTCGATTCCCTATTTTCACAAATTTCGCTTTATTCACGGCCAATGTTAAGCGGTAGACAACTCTTTTCCCTGCTAAACGTTGCTCGTCTTTCGATTCCCTATTTTCACAAATTTCGCTTTATTCACGGCCAATGTTAAGCGGTAGACAACTCTTTTCCCTGCTAAACGTTGCTAGTGTTTCGATTCCCTATTTTCACAAATTTCGCTTTATTCACGGACAATGTTAAGCGGTAGACAACTCTTTGACCTGCTAAACGTTGCTCGTCTTTCGATTCCCTATTTTCACAAATTTCGCTTTATTCACGGACAATGTTAAGCGGTAGACAACTCTTTTCCCTGCTAAACGTTGCTAGTGTTTCGATTCCCTATTTTCACAAATTTCGCTTTATGCACGGCCAACGTTAAGCGGTAGACAACTCTTTTCCCTGCTAAACGTTGCTCGTCTTTCGATTCCCTATTTTCACAAATTTCGCTTTATTCACGGACAATGTTAAGCGGTAGACAACTCTTTTCCCTGCTAAACGTTGCTCGTCTTTCGATTCCCTATTTTCACAAATTTCGCTTTATTCACGGACAATGTTAAGCGGTAGACAACTCTTTTCCCTGCTAAACGTTGCTCGTCTTTCGATTCCCTATTTTCACAAATTTCGCTTTATTCACGGCCAATGTTAAGCGGTAGACAACTCTTTTCCCTGCTAAACGTTGCTAGTGTTTCGATTCCCTATTTTCACAAATTTCGCTTTATTCACGGCCAACGTTAAGCGGTAGACAACTCTTTTCCCTGCTAAACGTTGCTCGTCTTTCGATTCCCTATTTTCACAAATTTCGCTTTATTCACGGACAATGTTAAGCGGTAGACAACTCTTTGACCTGCTAAACGTTGCTCGTCTTTCGATTCCCTATTTTCACAAATTTCGCTTTATTCACGGACAATGTTAAGCGGTAGACAACTCTTTTCCCTGCTAAACGTTGCTCGTCTTTCGATTCCCTATTTTCACAAATTTCGCTTTATTCACGGACAATGTTAAGCGGTAGACAACTCTTTTCCCTGCTAAACGTTGCTCGTCTTTCGATTCCCTATTTTCACAAATTTCGCTTTATTCACGGACAATGTTAAGCGGTAGACAACTCTTTCCCCTGCTAAACGTTGCACGTCTTTCGATTCCCTATTTTCACAAATTTCGCTTTATTCACGGCCAATGTTAAGCGGTAGACAACTCTTTTCCCTGCTAAACGTTGCTAGTGTTTCGATTCCCTATTTTCACAAATTTCGCTTTATTCACGGCCAACGTTAAGCGGTAGACAACTCTTTTCCCTGCTAAACGTTGCTCGTCTTTCGATTCCCTATTTTCACAAATTTCGCTTTATTCACGGACAATGTTAAGCGGTAGACAACTCTTTCCCCTGCTAAACGTTGCACGTCTTTCGATTCCCTATTTTCACAAATTTCGCTTTATTCACGGCCAATGTTAAGCGGTAGACAACTCTTTTCCCTGCTAAACGTTGCTAGTGTTTCGATTCCCTATTTTCACAAATTTCGCTTTATTCACGGCCAACGTTAAGCGGTAGACAACTCTTTTCCCTGCTAAACGTTGCTCGTCTTTCGATTCCCTATTTTCACAAATTTCGCTTTATTCACGGACAATGTTAAGCGGTAGACAACTCTTTGACCTGCTAAACGTTGCTAGTGTTTCGATTCCCTATTTTCACAAATTTCGCTTTATTCACGGACAATGTTAAGCGGTAGACAACTCTTTTCCCTGCTAAACGTTGCTCGTCTTTCGATTCCCTATTTTCACAAATTTCGCTTTATTCACGGACAATGTTAAGCGGTAGACAACTCTTTTCCCTGCTAAACGTTGCTAGTGTTTCGATTCCCTATTTTCACAAATTTCGCTTTATTCACGGCCAACGTTAAGCGGTAGACAACTCTTTTCCCTGCTAAACGTTGCTCGTCTTTCGATTCCCTATTTTCACAAATTTCGCTTTATTCACGGACAATGTTAAGCGGTAGACAACTCTTTTCCCTGCTAAACGTTGCTCGTCTTTCGATTCCCTATTTTCACAAATTTCGCTTTATTCACGGCCAATGTTAAGCGGTAGACAACTCTTTTCCCTGCTAAACGTTGCTCGTCTTTCGATTCCCTATTTTCACAAATTTCGCTTTATTCACGGACAATGTTAAGCGGTAGACAACTCTTTTCCCTGCTAAACGTTGCTAGTGTTTCGATTCCCTATTTTCACAAATTTCGCTTTATTCACGGCCAATGTTAAGCGGTAGACAACTCTTTTCCCTGCTAAACGTTGCTCGTCTTTCGATTCCCTATTTTCACAAATTTCGCTTTATTCACGGACAATGTTAAGCGGTAGACAACTCTTTTCCCTGCTAAACGTTGCTAGTGTTTCGATTCCCTATTTTCACAAATTTCGCTTTATTCACGGCCAATGTTAAGCGGTAGACAACTCTTTTCCCTGCTAAACGTTGCTCGTCTTTCGATTCCCTATTTTCACAAATTTCGCTTTATTCACGGACAATGTTAAGCGGTAGACAACTCTTTTCCCTGCTAAACGTTGCTCGTCTTTCGATTCCCTATTTTCACAAATTTCGCTTTATTCACGGACAATGTTAAGCGGTAGACAACTCTTTTCCCTGCTAAACGTTGCTAGTGTTTCGATTCCCTATTTTCACAAATTTCGCTTTATTCACGGCCAATGTTAAGCGGTAGACAACTCTTTTCCCTGCTAAACGTTGCTCGTCTTTCGATTCCCTATTTTCACAAATTTCGCTTTATTCACGGCCAATGTTAAGCGGTAGACAACTCTTTTCCCTGCTAAACGTTGCTCGTCTTTCGATTCCCTATTTTCACAAATTTCGCTTTATTCACGGCCAATGTTAAGCGGTAGACAACTCTTTTCCCTGCTAAACGTTGCTCGTCTTTCGATTCCCTATTTTCACAAATTTCGCTTTATTCACGGCCAATGTTAAGCGGTAGACAACTCTTTTCCCTGCTAAACGTTGCTCGTCTTTCGATTCCCTATTTTCACAAATTTCGCTTTATTCACGGCCAATGTTAAGCGGTAGACAACTCTTTTCCCTGCTAAACGTTGCTCGTCTTTCGATTCCCTATTTTCACAAATTTCGCTTTATTCACGGCCAATGTTAAGCGGTAGACAACTCTTTTCCCTGCTAAACGTTGCTAGTGTTTCGATTCCCTATTTTCA
This sequence comes from Acanthosepion esculentum, assembly GCA_964036315.1. Classification (NCBI taxonomy): domain Eukaryota; kingdom Metazoa; phylum Mollusca; class Cephalopoda; order Sepiida; family Sepiidae; genus Acanthosepion; species Acanthosepion esculentum. Next base: position 32,915,443 of record OZ038496.1, on the reverse strand, counting down.
CAAATTTCGCTTTATTCACGGACAATGTTAAGCGGTAGACAACTCTTTTCCCTGCTAAACGTTGCTAGTGTTTCGATTCCCTATTTTCACAAATTTCGCTTTATTCACGGACAATGTTAAGCGGTAGACAACTCTTTTCCCTGCTAAACGTTGCTCGTCTTTCGATTCCCTATTTTCACAAATTTCGCTTTATTCACGGCCAATGTTAAGCGGTAGACAACTCTTTTCCCTGCTAAACGTTGCTCGTCTTTCGATTCCCTATTTTCACAAATTTCGCTTTATTCACGGCCAATGTTAAGCGGTAGACAACTCTTTTCCCTGCTAAACGTTGCTCGTCTTTCGATTCCCTATTTTCACAAATTTCGCTTTATTCACGGCCAATGTTAAGCGGTAGACAACTCTTTTCCCTGCTAAACGTTGCTCGTCTTTCGATTCCCTATTTTCACAAATTTCGCTTTATTCACGGCCAATGTTAAGCGGTAGACAACTCTTTTCCCTGCTAAACGTTGCTCGTCTTTCGATTCCCTATTTTCACAAATTTCGCTTTATTCACGGCCAATGTTAAGCGGTAGACAACTCTTTTCCCTGCTAAACGTTGCTCGTCTTTCGATTCCCTATTTTCACAAATTTCGCTTTATTCACGGCCAATGTTAAGCGGTAGACAACTCTTTTCCCTGCTAAACGTTGCTAGTGTTTCGATTCCCTATTTTCACAAATTTCGCTTTATTCACGGACAATGTTAAGCGGTAGACAACTCTTTTCCCTGCTAAACGTTGCTCGTCTTTCGATTCCCTATTTTCACAAATTTCGCTTTATTCACGGCCAATGTTAAGCGGTAGACAACTCTTTTCCCTGCTAAACGTTGCTCGTCTTTCGATTCCCTATTTTCACAAATTTCGCTTTATTCACGGCCAATGTTAAGCGGTAGACAACTCTTTTCCCTGCTAAACGTTGCTCGTCTTTCGATTCCCTATTTTCACAAATTTCGCTTTATTCACGGCCAATGTTAAGCGGTAGACAACTCTTTTCCCTGCTAAACGTTGCTCGTCTTTCGATTCCCTATTTTCACAAATTTCGCTTTATTCACGGCCAATGTTAAGCGGTAGACAACTCTTTTCCCTGCTAAACGTTGCTCGTCTTTCGATTCCCTATTTTCACAAATTTCGCTTTATTCACGGCCAATGTTAAGCGGTAGACAACTCTTTTCCCTGCTAAACGTTGCTCGTCTTTCGATTCCCTATTTTCACAAATTTCGCTTTATTCACGGCCAATGTTAAGCGGTAGACAACTCTTTTCCCTGCTAAACGTTGCTCGTCTTTCGATTCCCTATTTTCACAAATTTCGCTTTATTCACGGCCAATGTTAAGCGGTAGACAACTCTTTTCCCTGCTAAACGTTGCTCGTCTTTCGATTCCCTATTTTCACAAATTTCGCTTTATTCACGGCCAATGTTAAGCGGTAGACAACTCTTTTCCCTGCTAAACGTTGCTCGTCTTTCGATTCCCTATTTTCACAAATTTCGCTTTATTCACGGCCAATGTTAAGCGGTAGACAACTCTTTTCCCTGCTAAACGTTGCTAGTGTTTCGATTCCCTATTTTCACAAATTTCGCTTTATTCACGGACAATGTTAAGCGGTAGACAACTCTTTTCCCTGCTAAACGTTGCTCGTCTTTCGATTCCCTATTTTCACAAATTTCGCTTTATTCACGGCCAATGTTAAGCGGTAGACAACTCTTTTCCCTGCTAAACGTTGCTCGTCTTTCGATTCCCTATTTTCACAAATTTCGCTTTATTCACGGCCAATGTTAAGCGGTAGACAACTCTTTTCCCTGCTAAACGTTGCTCGTCTTTCGATTCCCTATTTTCACAAATTTCGCTTTATTCACGGCCAATGTTAAGCGGTAGACAACTCTTTTCCCTGCTAAACGTTGCTCGTCTTTCGATTCCCTATTTTCACAAATTTCGCTTTATTCACGGCCAATGTTAAGCGGTAGACAACTCTTTTCCCTGCTAAACGTTGCTAGTGTTTCGATTCCCTATTTTCACAAATTTCGCTTTATTCACGGCCAATGTTAAGCGGTAGACAACTCTTTTCCCTGCTAAACGTTGCTCGTCTTTCGATTCCCTATTTTCACAAATTTCGCTTTATTCACGGCCAATGTTAAGCGGTAGACAACTCTTTTCCCTGCTAAACGTTGCTCGTCTTTCGATTCCCTATTTTCACAAATTTCGCTTTATTCACGGCCAATGTTAAGCGGTAGACAACTCTTTTCCCTGCTAAACGTTGCTAGCCTCACCCTACTCTATTTTCATTATTTTCGCTATTTTCACGGCCAAGGTTTAGCGGTAGACAACACTTTCCCTGCCAAACGTAAATCGTATCTCCGCTCTCTATTTTCACAATGTTAAGCGTTAGACAACTCCTTTCCCTGCTAAACGTTGCACGTCTTTCGCATCTCTATTTTCACTATTTTCTCTATTTTTACGGCCACGGTTAAGCGGTAGACAACTCCTTTCCCTGCTAAACTTTGCTCGTCTCTCCATTCTCTATTTTCATTATTTTCGCTATTTTCACAGCCAAGGTTTAGTGGTAGACAACTCCTTTCCCTACTAAACTTAGCTTGTGTCTCCCTTCTCTATTTTTACAATTTTGCTTTTTTCACGGCCAGTGTTAAGCTGTAGACAATTACTTTCCCTGCTAAACGTTGCTCGTTTTTCGCTTCTCTGTTATCACTATTTTCGGTTTTTCACGGCCAATATTAAGCGGGAGACAACTCCTTTCCCTGCTAAACGTTGCTCGCCACTACCGTCTCTATTTTCATTATTTTCGCTATTTTGACGGCCAAGGTTTATCTGTAGACAACACCTTTCCTTGATAAACGTAGCTCGTGTCTCCTTTCTTTATTTTTACAATTTTTGCTATTTTCACGGCCAATGTTAAGCGTTAGACAACTCCTTTCCCTGCTAAACGTTGCTATTCTTTCGCTTCTCTATTTTCATTATTTTCGCTATTTTCACGGCCTATGTCAAGCAGTAGACAACTCCTGTCCTCGCTAAAACCTTGCGCCACTCTCCCTACATTATTTTCATTATTTTCGATAATTTCACGGCCAATGTTAAGCGTTAGACAACTACTTTCCCTGCTAAACGTTGCTAGTCTTTCGCTTCTCTATTTTCACTATTTTCGCTATTTTCACGGCCAATGTTAAGCGGTAGACAACTCCTTTCCATCCTAAACCTTGCTCCACTCTCCCTACACTATTTTCATTACTTTCACTGCTAAACGTTGCTCGTCTCTCCATTCTCTATTTTCAATATTTTCGCTATATTCACGGTCAATATTAATCGATAGAAAACTCCTTTCCCTGCTAAACATTGCTCATGTTTCATTTCTCTATTGTCACCATTTTCGCTATTTTCATGGCCAATGTTAAGCGGTAGACATCTCCTTTCCCTGCTAAACGTGGCTAGACTTTCGCTCCTCTATTTTCAGTATTTTCGCTATTTTCACGGCCAACGTTAAGCTGTAGAAAACTCTTTTCCCTGCTAAACACTGCTCGTCTCTCCCTTCTCTATTTTCACTATTTTTGCTATTTTCACGGCCAATGTTATGCGATAGACCCCTCCTTTTCCTACAAAACATTGCTCGTCTTTCGCTTAAAAATTTTCACTATTTTCGCTATTTTCACGGCCAATGTTAAGCGGTAGACCATTCCTTTCCCTGCTAAACCTTGCTCCACTCTCCCTACTATATTTTCAATATTTTCGCTATTTTCACGGCCAATGTTAAGCGGCAGACTACTCCTTTCCTTCCTAAGCGTTGCTCCTCTCTCCCTTCTATACGGCCAATGTTAAGCGATGGACAACTCCTTTCCCTGCTAACCTTTGCTCGTCTTTCGCTTCTCTATTTTAACTATTTTCGCTATTTCCACGGCAGATATGCAGTCGAACTATATTCTTCAGTTGGTTGCATAAATTCCGGCCTTTACTGCTTGGCTCCACCATGCCACAAGTTCAAGGCCCGGGCTATTCCCGCCAGTGGATATTTTTCGTTTTACATTTGTTATATTTTCTTTGGAATTGGGATTTAGACCCTTCCTCCTCATTTCATATCATCTTCAGATTTATATATATACATATATATTTTACCAGCATTTTTATACAGCAGATTTGTACATAAGACATTTTTAATTCATGGTGTTTAATTTTTACGTTGTCTTTGTGTATGTGGTATTCTGGTATATATAGGAGTAAAAAGTGAAGGATGTCTTCTTTCGTTATATGTGTTACTTGTATTGAATGAATGCGTCGTGAATCGGATTAGCTTGGCATAAGATAGCTAATGATGACCAGCCTCAACCCATTTCCCACTTTTTTGGGCCATGTGCCGCAATTATTGTATTTACAATAATAAATATATACTTCCCACCAGTGGAATACGGGGAGAATGTAGATGATTTGCTACAATGTAAGTGGAATGGCGAATCCTTGCCCTGAAGTTTAGAATTGGCGGAACCAGGGACTGTAGTTTGTCCGAGCAGTTTCCGTAGCGATGGAGCAGCGAAAGGTTTACCACATCCCGCCTGTGAATGAGAGGTTGGAAGTTGGATTATAATCCGTCACCCACAAGCCCTCGGAGACGCTTTTGGACTCTGTCGAGGCTGGAGAGTGCGGTCTGGGCAGCTCCCGCCCAAATATGACGACACTACTCCATTTTTGGCCTAATCTGACTCTAGTTATAAGATTACACGTGGAGTTAAGTACTTACTGGAGCGGTACAGGGAGTTCACTATTTAGCGATGTCATGTATACTGATTTTCTAAGCGTAGCTTAGATGTGGCACAGAGTCGAAATTATGGGGCACTCGGTAAGGATCGTACTCACTACTCAGTCGTAATTGTTCTAGAGAGACAAGCTTGCTATTACACCGCCTCGAGGTGCCCAAATGATGTCATGTATAATACGAGTTCCACTTGATGCCATGTATGAGCTTAAGGCCCAACAGTCTCTCAAGGCACGGTGCCTGTCCTAGGGGACATCCGTCGATCGTGACACATATTCCATTAGTAAAGAGGAAGTTCCCCTCAAACAGCATCTTCCCCAGAACTGTTACGGTGTGGAATAGTTTACCGCGTGGATGTTTCCCCGATAACGACCATCTTAACATTTTCAAGTCTATGGTCGGCAGTTTTCTATATTATATATCCTCATAATATACATCCTCCTCAGACACCCTTTCAACAAACTCATTCAGTCACCCTGTATTATGATTGGCTCCCGCGATCTGTATTGGAGGAACAATGATATAACATCTCTGTAATAAAAAATTATGTAATATTATAATAATCCATATTTACTGGAAACAAACCGCTTGCATGCGGAGAAAAATTGAGGATTTTTTTAAAAATCGTATTCACTCCAAGACACTAAGATTGGGTGTGTATGAATTAGAAACATTACTAAGGAGCAAGAACAAAAGAAGAAGAATCAGAAGGACAGTAGATAGTGATTGACATTGCATTTAAATTTTTCAAGAGCGATCTTTATTTGTAATATTTACAAAATGTGGCACAAGGTCAAAATGGGGAATGGGGGAAAAGGACGGTCTTCTCTCTTAACTTTAAACTTAGCTAGCCACAAACACATACCTAAACATACCACAATATTATTAACACCAATACAACATATTCTTACTTAACTTTCTTACTACATCCACCATAATACCTCATGGTCTCTATGACAATACTAACTATATAATATACAATTCATTGTCTGTGGGGGGAGGGGAATAAAACAAAAATTTAAAAACTAGCCCCAATGAGTATTTACAATATGAAAACAAAACTATTTACAAGGAACCAAATAAAATAATGTTAGTAATAAAAAATCCCACAATCCTTAGCGAAGAGTTCATCCGAACAATTACCATGAAAGTATTAATAAAAAAGACGCAGGGAAGTAACTTTACGGCGGTGGGAAAGTGACTGAATCCGAGATGCCACGTCAGAACCAATAATATTGCTGATTCTTCTTTGGATTTTATCAAGATTTTCTCGCAACAATATTCAAAGCAAGGACGAATGGTAGACTTATAAATATGTAAGATAAATTCTGGAGAGAAAAATTGTCTCCCAAAATACAGTGAACCAACTTTCTTTGCAGCTGACCTATCAATGGATTCAATATAGTCTTTTCACTGCAAGACAACCGAGAATGTTCGCCCGAGCAGGCACAACGAGTCACTCCCCTGGAGGTTAGCATCAGCCATACTGATGGATGTCAGCATAATAAAACGGAAAAGAACGTTATATAAGGAGGCGTATACCGGATTTTTTTACCTTTACAGCGAAGCAGTCCTAAGAAAACTAGAGGTGCTACCAGGATTTAATATTTGTAAGCAAATTGTAATTTGTAATGAGGAATGTAATTTGTAATGAGGAAACAGTCCTTAAAGAATTTGACATTCACAAGATATTGAATGCACGAGTTGTAGAGGGATATATTGAGTAACCCGCCTAACGCGGTTGGGTAAATGGATGGCAGAATAGTGATTGGGGGAGATGGTATGTAGACAAATATTGCTTTGATCTCCAAAGGATAGTCTGTTGTAGAGGGCCATGGTTGCTCACGTTCTAAAAGGAGACGATCCTTTCACGGCAGACAAAACCGGTTGAAAATCACTGGTCTAAACAGTCAAGAGGACTTCATGTTCCGTGTGAACTACAAGATTTACATACAATTATAAAAAAAAAATAATGGTTGCACATGTTCACGAAAATATTTAACTCACAAAGAGAGAAAGGCTGATAGACGAAAAGAGAGACGGTGGAGTAATGGATAGCGGCTCCGATTGAGAAATCGAAGTGCCGAGTTCGAATTCCAGGATTTCCTGTTTTACTTTCTATGTCCTCTCTCTTTCCGTTTGCCTCTCCGATCCCTCTCTCTATGTCACACTCTCTTTTTATCACTCTACACCCCTCACGGAGAGCCGAGTTCGAATTCCAGTCTAATCCATTACATTCACTTACGTGCTAATGCCCTTGGGAAAGCTAAGAATACTCTTCTTTTTCCCCACCAGCTATGGGTAAATAGCAGGACAGACCGGGTTCTATCGCCTTGGATGGCAACTGGTCTACCGCAGAAAGAAATAGCAACCTACCGCGGGAAAAAAATCTGCCTTGTCAGTCATGTATCGAAAGATACATGATCGCCTAAGCGTGTATCACGAATGGCACACAATTGACTGACACCCTCTCTCTTTTTCTGTTTTACTCTCTATGTCCCTCTCTCCTTTTTTGTTTGCCTCTCCAATCCCTCTCTGTTTCACACTGGCTTTTTATCACTCTACACCCCTCCCGAAGAGCCGAGTTCGAATTCCAGTCGAATCCATTATATTCACTTACGTGCTCATACCCTTGGGAAAGGTATGAATCCTCCTCTTCTCCCCCACCTATGGGTAAATAGTAAGACAGAACGGGTTCCATAGTCTTGGATGGCAACTGGTTTAACGCAGAAAGAAATAGCAACCTACTGCGGAAAAAAAAATCTGCCTTGTCAGCCATGTATCGAAAGATAAATGATTGCCTAAGCGTGTATCGTGCATGGCACATAACTGATTGAATAGAGGACAGAAAAATAAAATAGCGCTCACCATCCACGGTGATATAGTGGTGAGGTGATGGTGAGTTAGGGTCTGCTTTAGTCTTTCACATTTTGTTGATACTGAGAACTAAACAGAAGACTAAATTTATCTTCCCAGTCGAAGTCAGCGTTTCCCGGGCGCAATAATGCGCGCTGAAAGCCAGGAGCGGCCCACGTTAAAAGAAGAGTCTTTTATGAGTTGTTTTTATATTAAAAACAAACACAGGTTTCACTACAAGCATAATTAAATATACAATGGAATATCTTAAAAATAAATGCTTATTTCAGTCGATTTCTTTATTATTTTCCTATTTTCAGATTTCATGACTAATTCTTTCCTTATTAAAATCTAAAGTACACCCCAGAGTTTTACTTATTCTACAAGTGCGTGGAGAAGTAAAAAAAAAAAAGTCTGAGAAACACTGATCTATTTACACTGTTTACATTGTTCGGATTTATAAAATATTTTTATATTTAAAAACACTTTTATTTTTAGAAAGATAGAAATACCAAGCACCTGGCTTCCTTGTCCAAGTCTTTCGCATTTGATATTTTGAATTAGATGCTAAATTCTGTAATCTTTAAGAATGACCGGATAATACTTTCCCTTTTGCCTCCCTCAAGGGATTTAAATCGACCTCTCTAAGAAAAAAAGGTGGTCAGTTTCTTCATAAATCCCTTTCATGAAAACTATTCTTTAGGAAAGCTATTGAGAGTAGGTTTATCACATACGAGGCTTAACATGCTAATTTCAGGGGTCTTCTTTATTATTTTCAAATTCCATGACTAATTTTTTCCTTATTAAAATCTGAAGTGCGCCCCAGAGTTTTACTTATTCTACACGTGGGCCATAAAGTTAAGAAACACTTACCTAAGGGTTTACGATCATATCACGTTTAAACATAGGTTTTCATACTGGACAATAACTATATAAGGTGACTGCTTGGGAATACCAGGTGCTCTAAGCCTGGATGTGTGGAGGTATAACGGATAACGGCTCGGAATTGTTAATCGGAGAGCCGAGTTCCAATTCAAGTTATGCTCGTTATATTCACTTATGCGTAAATACTCTTAGGAAAGGTGAATCCACACCTTCTCATCCCCAGATATGGGTTAATTAGTAGGACATCTATCAGCAAATCATTTATTACCTCCAAAAATTTCTTAAAATCAAAAAATATATTCTCTGGCTTTAAATAACCTGCAAAGGGTTGTTAAACCACAAAAAACAAATCAATCAACCTTGTCGATGAAAATGATACTTTGATGAACTGTTTTTTGTTTTTTGTTTTTTTTTTGCCTAAAAAAATTACTGCTATTAATTTTCATATAAATCAGAAAATTTATTTTCTGTTTTTTTTTTCAACATTATCTTCTTATATGAAGAAAAAAGATGAATAAATTTGGATACGGAAAATAAATACAAGCGAAAAGCAAAAAACAAATTGTATATTTAATATCAAACAGAAAATTTTAACGGGACCTAAAAAAAAATTAGAAAATTTGAGTGAGACGATCAAATAAAAATAAAGAATCCTTAAAACAGTATCTGATTTAACCTCCTCACATGCACTTTTAACATCTGATTTAGTCCACCCACCAACTTTTTCATTTGTGTCGCTCCGCTTGCTTACTTGAATATTATAACATTTAACCAGAGATAGCCACATATTGAGCCGTTATCTCTCACCATGAGATTATTGTACTCACCATGTCTTACTCGTATTAGCAGATCCGGTTGGCTGAACTAGCGTAGAAACAGCATCGTATAAAGAGAGTTTGTTTTATACGTGCAATACAGGATCTAGATACAATTATGCAAACACGTTGCCCATGTTGCCAAATAAAGTTAACTCATAATAGAGATAATAAGCAAGGAGGAATGCTAACAAATGAAAGAAAGAAAAACTCTTACAAACCATGGCGGTATAATGGAATTTGCAGTTTCAGCGTACCCCTAAGAAAATTTGCTGGAACTAAGACCTAACCAGAAGACTAAATTGGTCTTCTTGGCTTTAGTTTATGGCACAGGTTTGTCACTTGTCTAAAATCAATACTATCATTAATTTTCATTTTTTTATTACTTTTTTCATAACGTTTCGACCATATGCATTCTGGCCTTCGTCAGATGTTTTCGAATAAACAATCTCGACAACATTCCAAAACACAACAGATATCTGTGACGAACGACACAGCACAATACGACAAAGCATCAATGTTGTAAAAGAAAATCAGTAATGAGGAAAGTAGTCTAAACCAACGAGAGACAGGAAGGGAGGGATGAAGAGGGGAAGGGAGGGAAGGAGCAAAGAGGAGGGAAGGAAGGAAAGAAGGAATGAATGAAAGGAGCAATGAGGAAGGAAGGAAGGAAGGAAGGAAGGAAGGAAGGAAGGAAGGAAGGGAAGATGGTTTTTGAGTCAAATACATGAAGGAATTGACGAATGAAAATTTAAAGAAATAAACGAGAAGGGGCCGTTCGACATCATTCCAGAACACAACCCCCGAGGAAGGCCGATGAGTAAACGGCCGAAAATTTATAAACAACAAAATAGAAAAAGAACTACAAGAATCCAAGCAAGTGACACAGTCATATAGAAAATAAAATGGAAATGAAGAAGCTTCATTTCTTCAGAGCACAAAATGAAAACGCGTTCGCTTTTGTCTTCCCAAATGTTTTATTGTTAAAACATTTTTACATATATTTTCCAATTTTTCTTGTTATTTTTTTTATTTTCGTTTCTTTTTTTCTGTGGTTATTTTTGTCAGTTTTTTTACAAACTCTTAATTTTAACGAATAATTAGCATTCAACATTTTCATTTGAATAAAAAAACAAGATTTCTTTTTTTGCTTTTTCTTTGTCGATATTTCAGTTGCATTCATTAAGAAAATCATTTGTTCTTTGCTGTTGCCAAAGTGCATGTTTTCTAGATTTTTTCTTCTCTTTTTAAGGAATAGTGTCTTGATTTATATAGTTTTAAATCTCTTTCTCCTCGCAAAGCATTGTCATGATTTATGAATTCAACTCTGTTTTTTGTTTTTTTGTTTGTTTATTTTTTTTTTGTTTTTTGTTTTTTTTTGTATTTTGGATGTTTTTTACAAGGTCCAGTTCTGATTTTTTTTTCGCTTTGTTTATTTTCTTTTTCTTTTTACTTGTATTTTTTTTAAAGAAAAAAATTCCAAAGGACTCTTTTTGTGTGTGTAAGTATATATTTCCTTTCTTTTAATATATTTCTTCATTTATTTTAAACCGGTTTTGGAAAACTGTCTGATCTACATTAATTGCAGTCTTCAACATCCGATTCTAGAATGCGCCTGTTTTCTTTTCTTTACAAATCCACAAAGGTGTCGCTTTTGTGCTTGTCAGTGTTGATGCTGATCTTCAAGTTTAAGTCCCCCTCTCCAGTACTGGAACAGGAAGTTCAACCAATCGTAAACAAAATTAGAACATCCACACATCCCAAAAACAGAAGGAAAAAAAAGCTGAATTGGCTGACCGGTACAAAATAAACTCAGGTATATTCGAGTATATGTTTGATAATTTAATTTACAGCTCATATACACATGTTTCAGATGAACAGTCTGCACGCAATGGAGCAATATTCTATCAGTATTTTCTTTTGTTTGCAAAACATTTAAGACCTCTCCTTTCTCAAATACATACAATCACTTGCATACCAAAAATGATCAGTCAAGGAAGGTCTTTGAAACAACTTGGCTACAGGGATAGAACATCAGGGACAAAAAGAAATAGTAACATTAAATCAGGTGTTATTATTGTAAATTATAAATAATAAACTTATTATTACGAATCATCGTTACTATGAAAATAACAAATCCTTCAGATTGCGTAGAAAAAAAATTAAATACTGGATAAAAGGCTATACGTTATTTTGTGGCCTGTAATATTTTATGATATGAAATATTGTATTCTACTGATGATGAATTATTATATATTAATGCATGAAATGTATGTTACTGCACTGACAGTTGTACCAACTAATGCATTTTACTTTTATATATATATATATATATATATATATATATATATATATATATATATATATATATATATATATATGTGTGGGGGGGGGGAAATTTAATGAAAAGGATGGAAAACGTCCCACGTATCATGTTTTATCCTTAAAAGGGATATATTTAGATTAATAACGGTTTTATCGATCGTCGTCATATACATATATATATATATATGTGTGTGTGTGTGTGTGTGTGTGTGTGTGTGTGTGTGTGTGTGTGTGTGTGTGTGTAGCGGGAACATATATATATATATATATATATATATATAAATGTATATATTAGGGGAAAAACTCTATGACAAAGTGGAAAAAGTTCGATAAAGGACGAAACGCCACCTTTCCGACTTTGACATACTTTTTTCTTTATAACAATTTTTATTTCGTGTTACCATATATATATATATATATATATATATATATATATATATATATATATATATATGTATGTATATATATATATATATATATATATATATATATATATATATATATATATATATATATATATATATATATGGATATATATATGTGTGTGTGTGAGTGTGTGTGCGTCGGGGAAAGAAATACCGATTCCAGCTACAGTTTTCATCGAAAACAGTAACGACAGAGGAAAGCTAAACTCCATTCTTTTTTTAAAAATTTTAGCCTCTGGTGTATCATGATGCATAACCTAATCGACCGCGTTCATCTTTCTTTCGATTTTGCTTCTTTGTTGTTTTTTTTACCTCGCTATTGTTTTGTTTTATTTATTATTCCACATTATAATAGCAGTCGTTTTTGTCAGATAAGTAGATATGTTGTCGTATAAAAGTGGACGTAAATGTACCGTGGATAATTCCGAAATTAGTGCACTTTCAATAATATTTCGATTAAAATAAAATGATTATTTTTTTTAAAACGATATCCGTTAAGCATCTGTGCACCAACAGCGCTTTCCATGCAAATTGTTGCTAGGTGTTTGTAGTATTTCAAACAAAACCGACCCACACCACACCTATATATATGTATGTGTGTGTGTGTTTTTGTGTACATATATATATATATATATATATATATATATATATATATATATATATATATATATATATATATATATATATATATATATATACATATATGCATATGTAAGATGAAGCCATCTGTTAAACCATTATCTGTTTGAAGCAGATATTTATAAGGACAAAATAACACGGGAGTTTTTCCATTTTGTCATCCTATTAACTATTATGAGTTTGATATATATATTTTTGAATATCATAGTTTATATATATATATATATATATATATATATATATATATATATATATATATGTATATATATATATATATATATATATATATATATTTATATATATATATATATATATATGTATGTATGTATAATTAATACATATATGATTTAAACATTTTTACCTATTTATCTTTGAATACCCAACCGGCTCGACAACTGAATATAATCTTAATAATATTAATAAATATATATATACATATATATATATATATATATATATATATATATATATATATATATATATATATATATATTTGTGTGTGTGTGTGTGTGCGCGCGTATGTATTTATGTATATATATATATATATATAGTATTACATATACTATGTGTTTGTATATATATATACATATATATGTGTAATATTATATATATTGTGTTTGTATATATATATATATATATATATATATATATATATATACATATATATATGTAATATTATATATATTATGTGTTTGTATATATATATATATATATATATATATATATATATACATATATATGTAATATTATATATATTATGTATTTATATATATATATATCTTAGTTGAAAGCATTAAATATACATAGAGACGTGATTCCTTTGCTCATATCGCCTATATATATATATATATATATATATATATATATATATATATATATATATATATATATAGCGAGTGAGAGAGAGAGAGAGAGAGAATCATCAAAGGACTCCCGACTTCAAGTTTCGCATACAGTTCGTCAGATTAAGATAAGACGCACGGTGTATTTTTTACTTTTATTAATCTACTAAATAATGTTGGCCTGTTGTTTTCACTATTGATCTCATAGAAAAATATGCACGCCTTAAACGCATTAAACTCTAGTAATTTACTGATCCACGTGTTTTGCAAGGCGTTAACGACACTATATATATACATACATATAGATATATATAATTCATACAATTGATACTTATGAGAATGACTCTTTATTTACTTATTGTCAAAATTAAATTTATCTTTTTTAATAAAATATTTAAATGAATTAAATTGTCATATACCTTTACTTTTTATCCACTAATTAACGTAAAACTGATATTTTTCTTTTCATTTGTTGTGGCCCTCGGAAGAATATTAATGTCTAATAATGTCTGTAAGTCTAGAGCTTTTTTACATTCTATCGTTTCTCCTAATTTTGACCGGGAAATGTCTATCGACCAACCGGCTTAAACGTTGCCAGTCTTGTAAAGCAAAAATAACTAAATGAATTGTTTCGTATTTAAAATAAACAGTTACGCACTGCAAAGGAACGTCCAATCTTTTAATCTCCTTACAATCCCGGTTACGAAAAAAAAATAAAGTAAATAAAAATAACCTAAGTTACCTATAGATTTTATACTCTTAATTAATATAATTATCAATAAAAAAAAGAAAAATGGCGGTAAAAAGGAAAATGGCGGTAAAAAGGAAAATGGCGGTAAAAAGGAAAATGGCGGTAAAAGAAAACTAGCGGTACGCGTGATAGGGATAGGGGTCAGAATGAGGGGAAGAATGCGTAGGAATGAGAAGAGACGAGAATGAGGAAGAAAGGTGGACTTTAGACGTTGCTTGCAATAGTCACGTGTGACCAAGTAACCTAATGTAACGTCACGTGATCGTGCATGTCTCGAAGTCTTCGTCGTCGTCGTAGTGACCTTTCAGCTTTATTTTCTTTTATTTTTTTATTGTTTGCGTTTTTGTGTATTTCGTATGTTTGTTGCTTATTGTTCGTTTTGTTTTTCGTTTTTGTTCGTGTTGTTTTTTTTTATTTTCTTTCTTTTTAAAAAAAGGTGATCTTCTTGATTTTACACTGCTTGACAGTCGAGTTTCCTCTCAGCACACCTGTAACGAAAAAAAAGAAAGGAAGATGAATCAAGAGTAAAAAAAGGCTAAACAATCAGGTTCGATTTCTAACTTTCAAAAAATTTAACCAAAACAATAAGGAAAATAAAATTAAAAAAAAAAACACAAAAAAGCAACTACTACACTAAGCTTTGGAATCAAAGGCCAAAGAATAGTCAATTGTAGTCAGCCATATAGTGCAATAGAGTACTAAAGACTTCTAGTTTAGATGACTACGGAAATGATACTCTACAAGAAAACCTGCGGTTTACAGACATCATAAGCTTCTTCGTTTTTTGTTTGTTTCAATATATCAACATCCTTATGTGCCATTTATTGCTGAAATTTTATTTCCTTGGAATCATTTAAGTAATATATGATATACAGTGTAACCCGGATATAAGAGAAACCCGGATATAAGAGAGATTTTCTCTGGTCCCAAATTAGAGCCTGTGTTAATGTATATATAATAGACCAAACCCGGATATATGAGAAACCCGGATATAAGATACTTCTTCTCCGGTCCCGACAACTCTCTTATATTCGGGTTACACTGTATGTTATTCTGCTCTCACAATTGAGTACTCGGTAGACGATACTCAGCTTTTGTGTATGTATATATATATATATATATATATATGTGTGTGTGTGTGTGTGTGTGTGTGTGTAGACATAATTACTAGAGGCGGTTTTTATGCCTTAATTTTGTTGAATTTATATTTTAGAATACAGTTTGATTTCATTAGGAAATTGTAGGATATTAAATGAATTATGAAAGAGTTCTTTCATGTTCATTATTTACATTATTCGGACTATTGTCCTCATCTTTGTCGCCATGTTTCTCACAACGTTTCGGCCGCTGTACGCTCCGGCCTTCTTCAGGTGGTTGGAATGTCGAACTGAACCCTTTATTCCGCTCACTGGTGTAGACTGTTCTAGTTCCACGTGCCATGTTTAATGGGTGTCTGTTATCAGTTATCTCCTGTTAATTTCCCTCTGAAAGTTCTCCACTGACGGAAATTGAACTCACTGCCTATGGCTTCAGCTAAATATATTTTAAACGCAATTTTATGCCTTCAACTACAAACAAATTGTATTGTTGGTCATTTTGCTGTAAAATTGTTTGGTGGTAATTTTACTATAAATAGGTATTGCTAGTATTTTTTATATAAAACTGCATTGCTAGTATTTTTACTATCAAAATGTATTTTTATACTTTCATAGTGTTTGTTTATGCTTGAGGGTTCACTATTTGCTCATAGCAGGGACCCTATCAGGTGCTACCACCCTGTGTACCTGGGAAGAATAGCAATTAAGAGTTGGTTCCACGCTTCTCTGAACCTTTAATCTCCTGATCAGAGGACTTGCTCCTGGATATAATCTCTCGTTATACCCAGGACTAAAATTATTGGCATCATCACACTTGCTGGGCTATATAATTAAAACTTCGGTTAAATGTCGGGATAGGTAACATGTAAAAGAAAATGTTATTCTACTGCCCTAAGGGCTTTTTCATATTGCCAATCGACAGAAAAAATAACATCACTGTAAAACCCCCAGTTGACAGACCATCTGTCGAGGAGGTATTTGCATCTGCTCTCAAGGGCCACTTAATTAACCCCTTCCCCGCTAATTATTTTGGGAAAAATTTTCATTTTCAGACAAATTGGTTATTTGTTTTTAATATAGTAACTAAGAAACTGAGGCACCTTTACTAGTTGACGATTGGACTCATTTCTAACTCAGAAGGGCATAAAAAGAAACAGAATCGATGTAGGGATTTTCCAAGCGAAGCTTAGATGTGGCACAAGGCCGAAAGTATGGGTCACCCAGTCAGGAAGGAACTCACTATTCAGTCGTATCTGTTTTAGCGAGATAAGTTTGCTAACCATTACACCACGCGAGGTGCCCTAAATGATTTTCTAAGCGTAGCTTAGATGTGGCACAAGGCCGAAAGTGTGGAGCACCCAGTGAGGAATCAGAATCGATGCATAAACAAGTCTGTAGCTGGTTTATGTTTTGAACGTGTTTATTCGTCCGTGTCTGGAAAAATTATT
Source organism: Acanthosepion esculentum (assembly GCA_964036315.1). Classification (NCBI taxonomy): domain Eukaryota; kingdom Metazoa; phylum Mollusca; class Cephalopoda; order Sepiida; family Sepiidae; genus Acanthosepion; species Acanthosepion esculentum. The sequence continues at coordinate 32,898,575 of OZ038496.1, read as the reverse complement.
TAATCTCTTCCCCGCCAATTATTTTGAGGAAAACGTTTCATTTTCAGATCTTTTTTATTTGTTTTTAATATAAGAAACAGAAGCAGCTTGAATTACTCGAACGGTGGCTAACACCGCCACCAGACGTATGAGTTGACAATTTGTCTCGTTTCAAGCTGAGAAGGGCATAGAAAGAATCAATATCGACGTATAAACACGTCTGTAGCTGGTTTTTGAACGTTACGTTTTCATCGTGTTTATTCTGAAAAAGATACTTTCGATAAAAACATATATACACGTCTACACCGGGGAAAAGGTTAAGTACGCATAAAACATTATTTTTTATATATATATTTCTAATCAACCAATGACGTGGTAGCATTGTAATGAATATTGATATCTAAACACATTCAAGGTAACTTACTGAATTTCATTTCATGCATTACCATGGGAAAGAAAGTTGAATTCAGGACATTCACCCACAAGCATCACTACGGTATACAGAGAATGATTGTGGGCGGGGGGTCTAGTGAGCTACAATTTTGTCGGCAGAAATCCATTGTTGATTAAAGGGGTCGAAGTAGAATGGGAAGATTGATTCGAGTAAATAGAAAGGTATTAGCAGCTCAAGGCAATAGAGCCACTAAGACGCAAGTTACTGAGTGTGAAATACTATGAGAAAAAGAAAAATATTATTAAGGAAAAAGGATAATAAAAGAACAGGAATTAAAAGAAAGAAGACAACGATGCATGTAATTTTTTGAAGATCAAATTTAAATGTACAATATGAGACCGAAAAAAAGTTCTACAAGCGAGAAGTGCGAGAGAAGAAACTAGCAATGCAGTTTTATATAAAAAAACTAGCAAGACATTTTTATATTCATACATTCTTTTTATAAATACAAATATTTAAGTAAATGCTCTATAATAAACAGTATTAAACAACATTTACCGGCCTGAATGTCCGATAAATTTTCATAGAAAAACATAAAAATGTCTTAAAATAATTGTCGGATTTTGTCCATTTCATAATGTGTGACGTCATTTGTTTACATTTGGATACGCCATGAACAGATATGAATGTATGTGAGAGATTCATGGAAGATTGAAGTTTAAAGGCAGTAAATTCGACCTTGCTAAACGAACGCTCCTCTGTGGTCAAATCGGTTAAAGGCACGTCAGGCTATATGACAACTCCGTATAGGATAAAGGTTCGATTCCTGTTGGAGGATGAATATTTTCTATGAAAATTTCTCGGACATTCAGGCCGGTAAATGTTGTTTATTATAAAGAGAGCATTTACTTAAATATTTGTATCTATAAAAAGAATGTATAAACATAAAAATGTCTTTAAAATAATTGTCGGACATTCATAATATATATATATATATAATGTATATTTGAGCAGCAACTATTTTTTGAACATCTTTCGTTAAATATGATGGAACAGAAAAAAATTATAAATTATTTATTTAGTTTTGCTACCTTCTGACATTTTATCCGTTTCGTGTGATTAAGGGATTACAAAAATTGTCCATATTGTTCATGGTCCCAAGCGCTTTCAGACAATTCGTTAACCATTTTCAAGGGGATTTGTTTTGATGTTGTTAGTTTCTTTTCATGTTTTGACTGAGGTGTATTATTTGTGTAGTAAGAGTGTTTATTCCGAGCCTTCAGGTTTGGAATTCGAGTGAGCATCTTTCTGTTTTTATAAAATGTAATAGTATAAGAAAGAGATAGGAAACGTTTAAAAAATCAATATGTTTCGCTTTTATTTAAACTTCATCAGTTCCGGTACTTTGAGCTCGGTGTGTTGTTTGTTTTACATTGATTAGGTAGATTTCATTTTTCGCGAGGGTGCGTGCGTGCGTGCGTGCGTGATCGCGCGAGCATGTGTGTGTGTGCGCATGTGTCTCTGCTTGCGTAAGTGCGTGTGTGTGCGTCTGGATTCTAGTGATCAGTACGGTGGAGTAATGGATAGCGGCTCGGATTGAGCAATCGGAGAGCCGAGTTCGAATTCCAGTCGGATCCACTACATTGACTGCGTTCAAGTAAGAAACAGACTGTAGGCACTTGGTACTGACTACAGTGACCGCTTTTATATTTACACGTGTCCTATTCTTAAATTTGAGTACTTTTACCCATAAATATAGCATACCTTAAAACTATATTGTTACAAAACATACACACACACATATATATATATATATATATATATATATATATATATATATATATATTCATTGAATACAACAGACAATATATATATATAAAGAAATATGCATATCTTACATTGATTGCAATATAAGATATTATACGTAATTCTTAATACATTAAATAGCTCTGTTATTTAACATTGAGCACTGTTTTTCTTACACTATATATATATATATATATATATATATATATATATATATATATATATATGGGGCGGGTGTGTGGGGGTGTGGTGAAGGAGATGGAAAAGTGAATGTTTGAGGAAGGTGCAATGTGGAAACAATGAAAACCCGTATATATTTGTTGTACACGTCTTCGGATAGTGTAAGCACAGATTTTAAGCGACAGACATTTTGATAGCCGCCATTAACAAAGAAATTGGAAATAAGTGCTACATTATTTTAAACGAAAATGGAACTAAAAGACGCGCAACTCTCCAAATGAAATAATAGTAAATAAATAAAAGAAGAAAACAATTTTCTTTTTCAAATTTCTTTCTTTTCGTCGTTGCTATTTTAAGTCTGTTTCGTTTTTCATTTTCAGGGATATGAAAATCGTGAGGAGGGAAATAAAAGTGACATTTAAAAGAAATAAGTTCATAGCTATTTCTAATGTTTTTTATCTGTTTGAACGCACGAATAGATAGATAGATAGATAGATAGATAGATAGATAGATAGATAGATAGATAGATAGATAGATAGATATGAACAGACTGGGATAGATAGATAATTTAACTGATTCAGATAGATAGATAGATAGATAGATAGATAGACAGACAGATAGACGGATATGAACAGACTAAGATAGATATATATGAGATATCGATATAAATTAGACAGAAATAGACAATTAAACGAAGGCATGTAGATATAAGATAAAAAAAAACAGACTTATATACGTAAATTTATAATAGCTTGCTGTCGTTATATCGATAGACTTACATAGGTAAAATGTATGTTGCTTGTGTAAAAACATGGAATATAGTAATATAAATAAATATATATTTACTAAGATGAGCTGACTCTCGTAGACCGAAACAAATGAGACACCAAGCGATATTCGAACTCTTCCGATAGGTGTATCAAGTGTCCTGATATATGTATAATGTGTTCCAGATGTATTGTATAATGTGCCTATCACGTGTCCAGATGTATGTATAATATGTTCCAGATGTATTGTATAATGTGCGTATCAAGTGTCCTGATGTATGTATAATGTGTTCCAGATGTATTGTATAATGTGCCTATTAAGTGTCCAGGTGTATGTATAATGTGTTCCAGATATATTGTATAATGTGCCTATCAAGTGTCCAGATGTATGTCTGATGACATACGTGTTCTTATCTGTGCAGAAAGACCGATGTTGATGCAAATAGACTAAATTATAGGTGAAGCGGATAAATGTAAATATTTTTTAATCGGATTCACTTAAATCAAGGCGGTAAAGCCACTAAGACACAAGGTTTTACTGGATGTGGAAGAATTAGAAAACAGAAACATTATTAAGGAGCGATAACAATAGAAGAGTAACCAGGAGGACAGTAGATAATGACATTTAAATTTTTGAATATAAAAGTTGGCTAGGAAGCGAGTAGTGAGACCGTTCGCATAGAACTTACGGTGACATCTAGCCAGTTCAACTGTAAATTGATGACATCGTGACACGAATCTAGTAATACGTTAACATTCATCACGACTAGCTATCATAGACACGAGCAATATTTATTTGTATATACACCCTTGTGCAAATTAATTGAACCAAAACGAATAATTCCATTATTATTTACTTTTTTTTCGTGTTTTTCCAATGAAACATGACGCAAGGGACATGTTAGCACTTCGTATGACCATTCCATGAAGTCATTCCTAGCGGATTAAACACAGATTCTCAATTGGATTTAAATCAGGAGAGTTTCAGAGACAATGTGTACTACTTTTATTTGCTCACTGGTAAAGCTTGCCAAATTGTTTGTGCAGCGTTACAAATGTTGTGTGCTGCTTGGAGTAATGTCTATCGCAGAGAATGGCCGTAGGACAACGAATCGACAGTCGAGACAAGAGAGCCTGGGCGTGATAAAAATCTGCATTCACAGACGCAATATTTTTCACGGCCAAACAAATTTTATGATACGCTTGGAAAATAGATTCATATAATTGCACACCACTACAAATGACCTAAGCTGAGGAAAAAATAGAAATCGATTACATCCTTTTATTCCAGTGGGTCTAAAACTGACCATATGGTGAAAAAAAAAGGAGACTAAAGGGGCTGTTTCAATTAATTTGCACAAGGATAAATATATATATATATATATATATATATATATATATATATATATATATATATATATCTTTGTACGGAAAATTTTAAGTTTATATATATATATATATATATATATATATATATATATATATCTCTGTGTGTGTGTGTGTGTGTGTGTGTGTGTGTGTGTGTGTGTGTGTGTGTGTGTGTGTGTGTGAAAAAGACAGGAAAAACTATTCTTAGCCGAGGCGTTTCGTCCTCTGAAGGACTTTATCGATGGAAATATTTTTTTTCAATCTTATATATATATATATACATACATATATATATATATATATATATATATATATATATATATATATATATATATATATAAGCATATGTATATACATAATGGTCGCAACGTACATACATACTAAGATAACTTGAATATTCACACTCATATTGAGTGTGCGTATGCATATATATATATATATATATATATATATAACTTATGCTTATCTATATGTGTGTATTCATGTTTTGAGATTACATATATATGTATGTGTGTGTGTGGGAGGGGGGTTTCTTGTGTGTCGTGTATCCATACGTCTTGATATTATATATATATATATATATATATATATATATATACATAACTTATTCTTATCTATATTTGAGTGTATTCATGTTTTTAAATTATATATATGTATGTGTGTGTGCGTGCGTGCGTTGTGGATTCATACGTATTGAGATCATATATATATATATATATATATATATATATATATATATATATATATATA
>OZ038496.1:32823331-32890831 GCA_964036315.1 Acanthosepion esculentum | reverse complement strand
ATCTTCAAGGGTGAAATTTCCACCTCTGAATTTTGCAAACCATCTTCTGCAAGTTCTTTCATTCACACATTCCTCTCCATAAACTGAGTGAATGTTTCTAGCCGCTTCGGCTGCTAAGTTTCCTTTCTTGAACTCATAAAGCATTATGTGCCTCAAATGATTCTTGGGTACTTCCATGTTAGCAGGGTTTTAATCAAACAAAATTTAATTTTATTGTTCTCTGAAATAAAATTTGATCAGTTTAAATGCATCTAAGCATAAAAATAATGTTCAACTCCATTAGACATTATAAAATACTCTTTAAATTTCGTTCATTTTAACAAAAAGTTAAAATTCGGACAGAACTCATGGGATGACCTAATATAAATATCCTAAGTTTATATATATATATATATATATATATATATATATATATATATATATATATATATATATATATATATTCTATTTTATTTTAACATTCAAACATATATTGTTAAATAACGAATGTCTATTATGTTTGATTATGAGCCGTTCTAAGCTTCTTATAGTGGCCTTAGTTTAACTGTCAAATATTTGGATATTTTTATTATGCTGTTCCTCGATCTAAGCTTTCGGCTCACATGAGCCATCATCAGTGTGGTTATATGGACATCACAACAGAGATGTTCACCATCAAAGATGACATCCTGTTATGTTTACATAGAAGATTGCTATGCGACGATAACGGTCGCGGAATTGCAGACGCGAGTCATAAATTCGTAATGCGATTCTATGACGTCGCACATGACCACGTGAGAGAGAGAAATGTTATCAATATCATCACCATTATCATCATCATCATCATCATCATCATCATCAAAACTGTTTCGATTTAAGGTAATGAATTAACGTTCTCTCATCTCCAGTGACATTCTATACTGATTCGACAATATTTTGCCAGCCCAGGTCCTCTGCGAGTTTGCGGATTCGTTGCAGGTCTTCATTGATTGTAAACTTCTCCAAAGGAAAAGTAGAATCTTTCCGCCTTTTTCTTGATTCAGCGTCGTGATTATGGCGGCTCTTGGATGTTCTTTGAACTTTTTGAAGTCACTCTTTTCAGATTAAAACTCCATGGCTTTGTTAAATGGGCGTTCTGGATCCATTCGCAAAATATGTCCAAGAAGTTTCCATCTTGCTTTCTACATGAACAAAGACAAATGATTTTCTTGACATCTGCTGTACAAGTTCTTCTTGGAGATATTATGAGGGTATATTTTCCCTAACAGAATTCGCAGTTGTCCTCTGTGGAAACTGTCTAGCTCCTGCTCTTCTTTCTTTGTATGGCCCCAAGTTCCACATTTGTAGGTTAAAACTAGTTTCACCAAGGTGTTATACAGCTTTAATCTACTCTTCTCAGATATTCTGTCACCTCTTATCTATAGTTTATGAAGCTTTTCCATACTGACCATTGAGAACTGTTTCCTTCTCCTGATGTCTGCAGAATCTCCAATCAGTGAACCAACTTCCTTTACTTGTCTCCATCTCTCTGTGTTTCTGTCTCCTCTTTCAATGATGGTGTGTTCTGGTTTATCTTTATTTATCTTCAAATTCCGTTTTGGAATGATCCTTTCAGCAGCTGTAAGCATTTTCTGTTTTTCATTCTCACATAACGATATGACGTCTGTATCATCTGCATATATTTCTTCATCTGGAATGTTTTCGTCTTTCCTTTTGACAGAATACGAACGCTCTTCTAGAGTTCTGTCACGTCGTCTTTCAAATCTGGTTCTTCTCAGACTGTCTTCAAGGGATATGTTGAAAAACATGCCACTTATTCCGTCACCTTGAGGTGAGCCAATTCTGCTTTCGAACTTCTCTGTTTGCACCCCCTGCATCGTTTACATCTACTGTTGTGTTACAAGGAAGTCAGCACATCCTTATTTCATCATCACTAACAATCTTATCAATATATAACTCTTTTGTCTACATCTTGGTATGCATGACGCCATGTATAACTGAGGCAGTAAAAAAAGAATTAGATTTATTTATTTTATTTTTTCAATTAATAAATGTATTTGTTAATTTTTAATACTAACTTGTGTGCGCACATTAATTAAATCAGATGTACTTCAAGCTTATACTTATAACTATGCTTGTTCTTCCCTTCGTTAATTCGAACGACCTTTACGCCCTGCCAATGAACTATTCCGTTTTGATCGCGTGGAAAGAGGCGAAAAGACGCTACTTGGTTTCAGTGAGAAAAAGAAACAAAGAAACGATAGAAGTGTTTAACGTCTGTTTCAGTTAAATGGAAAAAGTTGGCAATTTCAAATATTTTCATTTGTACCCCCTTATTTCTTAAATTAATGACCAGCATTCATATTTATGTTTGCTATTGCAATATTTTCTTAAAGTTGTTAAGCTCAGATTTTTAACGATACGATTGGGGAATTTATATGGATATTTTATTGTCGTAGAACCCGCCATGAGCTTATTCAATCATTTCTTAAGAATTAAGATTCATCAAAATATTAAAATAGGAAAACCGTGAAAATTTGCACGGGTTAAAACTAGTAAAAATTATTAGTTTCGTTATCAGATTTAAGATATGCGACGATAAGAGATATTTAGCAGCGGTCTCACAGGTCCCAGGCAATAAGAGTGACGAGATACTCAATTCCATATGTTAATATTAAACTAAGTTTTTGTTTTATCATCTATCGAATTTCTGTCACCGTTTATATTATATCTACATATTATAAGAAGCATACGTGGACAATATTTCTTTACCATAACAGCGACAGCATATGTCTAGAAAACTGGAAGTCAAAATTGCAAAATTTGAAAGAAAAGAGGAAAAAAGAGAAAAAGTTAAGGTGTGAGTGTAAATTGAAAAAAAAAAACGACATTCAACACTTACACACATCTTAGCAGACGGGTGCATAGGTGCACGCACAAACACATACACTATGAAGAAAAACATTGCACCAATAAAAAGTGCATATAAAAAAGAAAAATCGAGAAGTATAAGCAGTCAATTGCTGATGAGTGGATGGAATGATTCCCGGAGTGTCCATCTACGAAAATCTAAATGATGAAAGTAATATCTATCAGCTAAATAACACAACTTTTACTTGTATTAATTTTCTATCTATCTCCCCTTATATATATATATATATATATATATATATATATATATATATATATATATATAGCCAGACTCGGGCTAAACTACAGGAGACGGGAGAGGAGTTTGGCCCCCTTAACATGCGGCATGCAGGCCCACCGGTGTGTGGACACGCCCTGGTGCCCATGAACCAAATCCAAGCTATGGGTTAAATAGCTCCACTGCCTTGTGGAAATCTTCGGGAGAAGAAAAGGCTGAGGAGTAAACCCTACACAAATCCGGAGTGGAGCCCCTAAGGCGGATGGACGACACTCTGTGCTACCTTCCGGCAACTCCTGCAACCGCGCTCGTACCAGACTGTATTGGTTCATCCTTTCCTTTGGACTCTACTAGCAAGACCGAGAGGGGGAACAAGACGTCCGGGCAGCCCTAGTTCTCCATACATACCGCCCGGGCTCGTAGCGTTACTCCATCGTCTCCCAAGACGGACGGATGCCGAACGAACGAACGATATATACTTTAAAAATCAGGAGGTCAGTTGAATCCGCTACCTTATTTTCAACCTTTCGGTATCCTCAGGCGATTTTTATCAAATGATCTCTTAACGATCCATCTGCATGCGCCTCAGCAAATATATATATATATATGTCTCTGATGTTAATCTATTAGATAGATAGATAGATAGATAGATAGATAGATAGATAGATAGATAGATAGATAGATAGATAGATAGATAGATTGATTTATTTTTTTTTAAAAACTAGCTATGTTTATTTTTCAAAAGTTAAATCTCTACACGTTATTTTTACTATTATTTTATTTTTTCCATAAGTATATTGAGCACTTTTTAATACCACTGGTCTGCTTCAACTCTGACCATATATATATATATATATATATATATATATATATATATATATATATATATTTCTGTAGTTTACTGCTACAGCAAGCAGATGGCCATGTTGGTCGAAACTAGTCGAGGAATATAAATGAAATAATAATAATAAAAGCATAAGAATATTAATCTACAACCCAGTATGTCTGAAGATTTTAATTGATTTTTCTAATAATTTTTATCGTTCAATATATATATATATATATATATATATATATACACACACACACACACACACACACACACACACACACACACTCACTCATATGTTACTGCTTTCTCCGACTAAAAGTTTCATATAAACTCTTAAATATTTAGCAGCGGTCTCAGGCAATAAGAGTGACGAGATACTCAATTCCATATGTTAATATTAAACTAAGTTTCTAGCCTCTCTTACCGCCTAAATATAATGAGACAAGAGCCTCAACCACTAAGTATCTAAAGGAAACTTTTAGTCGCGGAAAGCTGACGAGGAAGATTTTTTTTCTCGCAGTAGATTGCCATTTCTTTCTGCGGTAGACCAGTTGTACATCCAAGGCTATAGAACCCGGTCTATACCCGGCCTATTTACCCATAGCTGGAGGGAGAAGAGGATTCGTACTTTTCCCAATGGAAAGTTAACGTAATGGATTCGACTGGAATTCGAACTCGGCTCTCTGATTCGTCAATCCGAGCCGCTATCCATTACTCCACCGTTTACAAATAAATCTACGCATACAAAAATATGCCTGTGACATGTGGACATTTTTGTTAAAAATTGGTATCAGAGGCTACGAGATATATGAACTCGCGTGGAAACAATGTTTGCAAGAATTCTTTTTTTTACAAATATCGACAAAAAATGAGGCGAAAGAAGTTAGACCATTACGATCAGGATAATCATAGTATTATTATCAGTAATATCGTTGCTCTCTTCTCCCTTCATATTTGTTCTTCTTTGTATTACTGGTGTTTTATTTGTTGAATATTCTTCTGTAGTCTTTTCATTTTCATTCAACTTTTTCCCCAAAACCCGTCATCCTTTTCCCGTCTTTCTGATTTCTTTTATTATTGTTTCCAATTGTTTGGATAATATTTTGGGACTTGTTTTTTTTTTAGTTTGTTGTTGTGTTTTTGTTTTTTTCAATTTCAGTAAATATGTCCGCAGACGAATCTGTTCACAAGATTTATCGAAATAGATTTTCATTCCAAGTAAATTCAAATTTAATTGACGCGATTCATCTGCATGCGCCTCAGCAAATATATATGTATGTCTCAGATGTTAATCTATTAGATAGATAGATAGATAGATAGATAGATAGATAGATAGATAGATAGATAGGAAGAGATTTAGATAGAGAGATCTAGAATAAACTGAGATAGATAGATATGAAAAGACCGAGATAGATAGATAGATAGATAGATAGATAGATAGATAGATAGATAGATAGATAATGAAAAAATGAGCTAGATATGAAAAGACTGATAGATATATAGATAGATAGATAGATAGATAGATAGATAATGAAAAAATGAGCTAGATATGAAAAGACTGATAGATAGATAGATAGATAGATAGATAGATAGATAGATATGAAAAAATGAGCTAGATATGAAAAGACTGATAGATAGATAGATAGATAGATAGATAGATAGATAGATAGATATGAAGAGATTTAGATAGAGAGATCTCGAATAAACTGAGATAGATAGATATGAAAATATTTAGATAAATAGATATGAAAAAACCGAGATAGATAGATAGATATGATAAGACTGAGATAGATAGATAGATAGATAGATAGATAGATAGATAGATAGATATGAAAAGACTGAGATAGATCTTGAATAAACTGAGATAGATAGATACGAAAAGACCGATATATATATATATATATATAGATAGATAGATAGATAGATAGATAGATCTTGAATAAACTGAGATAGATAGATAGCCACTTCCGCCAAATCCAAAATTTGCTTCACGCGCTTGCTCTGTTTCTCTTACCAAATAAGTCATATCAAAAGACATTCCTAATAATTTTGTTACTAACGCATACACGTGCTAATAAAATCATTTGGAATGACTGGCGATAGGACATATTACAGGAGCCTATAAGCTCTGATCCTTACCAAGTTTCCTCGCGCTAATGTGACCAAAGTTTGGCTGACTTCAATTCTCAAGCTCTATCTTTTCAGGCACATTGAAATTTCTGAGACGCATAATGAGGAAAGAAGGCATGTAGAATCTGACACTCATGGGGCATATTGAATGCAAAAAACACAGAAGAACACAAGCTTATGTATATGGATGATAGAGCTTGGATTGAGATGGATGAGACAAAGCTTACAAAGGAGAGGAAGTTGGGGAGAGTCATGATCGCCCACATCCTGAACATAGAAAAAAATTACTTATCATGTGCACATTCTTTTCTTTTTTCATTTAGTCCTTTCTTCAGTCCTTCAGTTATTAATTTCTTCCTTCCAAATTTTTTCCTTCCATCATCTACCTCTCGTTCTCTATTTACTTTCAATTCTTTTCCAGACCTCACCAACGATTCCACGGCCTAGATTTCTCTCATTTCACATCACCTCCCAGCTACCAAAATCCCTTTCCCAAACCTTTCATCAAACCATTACTCCTTTCCAATCTCAACCGTCTTTAAGACAAATTATCTCCATTAAGTCTTTCATAACGAAGGACAGTGTCCAGCAAGAAAACGAATTTACAAAACTAGAAACTCCGAAACGAAACCTTTTCAACACTCAACCCATATCAAACCGACCAAGCAATGTCCAATAAAGACGAGGACATTTTTATATTATCAATCCAATAAGAAATTCGATAAAATTCAGACAATGACCGTAATCAGAGCCAAGCGGGCACTTCGCAAATATCTAAAAATTACTTCCTGCTTCTCCAACGTATTCTCTCTCTCTCTTTCTTTCTCTTTAATAGCCAGCGTCTCCCTCCCCAATTCTTTTCTTTGACCCGCTGCAACCATTCTATTAGCCTAATGACACTTAAATTGTTCATTAGATCGACAGAATAGAGATATTCTTTTTAGTCTCTACGTCATTCACTTCCTCTTTATCCGGGTTCTTTTCTTCTTCTCTCTTTTTCGCTTTCTGCGTTAGGTTTTCGCTTATTTTCTGAATTTTCATATTTGTTGTTATTATTATTGCTATTTTTGCTTGTATTTTTTTCTTTTTAATTATTGTTTGCTTTGTTAGAGACTTTACGCCTCTTTGCGCGTTTATCTGCATTTGGTCTGCCATTTCTCGAACTGCGGCTTGACACTTAATGGCTTCTACTGGAAGCGGCACTGTTTAACATTACAAAGATAGATAGATAGATAGATAGATAGATAGATAGATAGATAGATAGATAGATAGATAGATAGATATGTAAAGAAACTGTGATAGAAAGAGATTTAAACAGATTTCGAATAATGAATAATGAACATACTGAGTCATATATATATATATATATATATATATATATATATATATATATATATATGTATATATATAATATAATATTATATTTTTTGTTTTAAAAATATGATTCCTTCGCTACATAAGAGTTCTCATGTTTCAAAAGCGTGAGCCGAGACCCCTAATATAATTTTTGAAATTATGTTGAGTTAAGGTGTCTGGTCACGCTTCCACGTCAAGCGAGAATTTGGGAATATATATACATATATACATTATATATATATATACATTATATATATATATATATATATATATATATATATATATATATATATATATATATATATATATATATAATGAGAGAGAGACAGAGACAGAGATAGATAGATAGATAGATAGATAGATAGATAGATAGATAGATAGATAGATAGATAGATAGATAATCACTTATCTCAAAATCAAAGATTTGGGTTATATTCATACTGAATATTTTATTACTAACTTTACACGAACAGTAAAATTATTCTGGATGACTGGCGATAAGACGTAACATAGGAGGAGATAACCTATGGGCTTCGTGCAAATGTGTTAAGGGCTTCACTGACTTCGCAAGCTCCCTTTTTTAGGGGACCTCTCGATATTTTTCTTGAATTTGTACCCTGGCACCACACCACAGTCTATCTATCTATCTATCTATCTATCTATCTATCTATCTATCTATCTATCTATCTAATTATGTTCATTATCTATCTATCTATCTAAATAAGTTCATTATCTATCTATCTATCTATCTATCTATCTATCTATCTAATTACGTTCATTATCTATCTATCTATCTATCTATCTAATTACGTTCATTATCTATCTATCTATCTATCTATCTAATTACGTTCATTATCTATCTATCTATCTATCTATCTATCTAATTACGTTCATTATCTATCTATCTATCTCTTTCTCTCTCTCTCTCTCTCTCTCTCTCTCTATATATATATATATATATATATATATATATATATATATGACTCAGTATATTCATTATCTATTATTCGAAATATGTTTAAATCTCTATCATTCTATTTATCTATTTATCTTTCAGCCTGTTCATATCTACCTATCATAGTTATCCATATCTATCTATCTATCCCAGTTTGTTCATATATATATATATATATATATATATATATATATATATATATATATATATATATATATATATATATATATTCATATTTATCTACTTCACTCTATCTACGTCTATATATCAATCATAGATTTCTCTTACGTCTGTCCAAACCCGCCTGTCACATTTTATTCCTATTTTCTCTGGAATTTTCTTCTTCCTTTGACTGTTTTCTTCTTTCTATTTTCCCCCATTCAGCTTTCTGCCCCCACCCAACAAACACTTTATTTACCTTCTCTCACATTGTTTTTCTATTCATACGATATTTTTATAAGCCCCTCGTTTTTAAGCAACTGTATTCAAATGTAATTAAATCAGACGTCAGCGTGGCTTAAACAACGCAGAAAAAAAGTAAAATGAAATAAAATGTGTTATTAAATATATTATTTTATACTGTTTTCAAGAATTCTACCAATTCTAACAGTTTCATACGATCACAGACCCGTAAACCCTTATGGGGCACCATAAGTAATGCTTCTGTGGAGTCATTGGTGTGGCCCAACCCCATCCAGACTGGTTTTGAATACAGAGTTTTTCTTTCTCCAAGACAAGTTGCCACCCAAAGCTATAGGACCCAGTATGTTCTGTTATTCATGCACATGTGTGGGTGGGTGCAGAAGAGATGGATATATACCTTCCCCAAGGGGATTATCACGTAAGTTAATGTAATGAATTCGTCTGGAATTCGAACTCGGCTCACCGATTCCTCAAGCGAGCCATGATTACCAGTTTTCTTATATTAAAATGTTTTTTTTCTTTTCTATTTATTAGGCCTAAGCATAAAAATTAAGTAATGATTTCAGCAACGGAAGGAATAATTCCTACGCAAAATTGATAGCAACACGAAAACTGGTCAAAATTTTAAGTTGCTTAACTAAAAAAAAGTAGGTACGATAGAGTAATATTAGGTTGGTGCAAAAATAATGTCGTTTTCTCACATGAAGTTGAACGTCAAAAAACGACATTTTTGCACCAACCTAATAAATAGCTGCTCGGATTGAGGAATCGAGTTCGAATTCCAGTCGAATCCATTACATTCACTTACGTGCTAATACATTTGGGAAAGGTATGAATTCTCTTCTCCCCCCTCCCACACTAGCTATGGGTAAATAGCAGGACAGACCCGATTCTATAGGCTTGGATGGCAACTGATCTACCACAGAAAGAAATGGCAACATACTACGGGAAAAAATATGCCTTATCTAAAGATACATGATTGTCTAAGCGTATATCACGCATGACACATAACTGACTGAATTAAAGTATATAGGCTTTCCTATCGTCCGGTTCACATTCCACCTCGATCTTTTTGAACAGGAGTTCATATATAGAAGGAACCGGAAACTCAATCCTCTATTATATCAGGAATAATATAGTAGGGGATTGAGTTTCCGGTTCCTTCTAATGTTTGCAAGGCCTCTGATCAGGAGGTTTGAGGAACGTGGAATCACCTCTTAATTGCTGGTGTGCCCAAGTCCAGCCTGACCCGGGGTGGTACAACCTGTTTGTGTCCCAGCTATGGGTAAACCTGCTTTGTCTTATGCATTTCTTTTTAAGCGAAAACTTAACGCAGAAAGCGAAAAAGAGAGAAGAAAATTAAACTACGCCTAATGTCTCCACCTGAACTATGAATTCTTTTTTATTATTTAATTTTTTCTCCTCTCCCCAACAGTTGTAAGCATACCCGTCCGGTTCACACTGCTTCCCGGTTTTTGAACAGGAGTACAAGTTCATCCCTTGTTTTTCCGTTAAGGACTGGGTTTCCGCTTCCTTCTAAAGTCTACTCCAAACCTAAACTCCTAACGTCTCGGCTTGAATTCTGGAAGTGAAATTTTATTCGCTAATTAAATCTTGACGTCTTCAAGTCTAGAATTAGCAGCCTGTCTTTCTTGTCATCGTGTCCGTTCCTACGCTAACACAACTCGACACTGTCACCCTCTCCCCTGAGTGACCCATGGGCTTCGTATTGGGTGAACATTAGGGAAAAAACATCATGCATTTCTTTTTCTTCCATTCCTCTCTATACTTCCACATTAGTATCTCTGTCCTGGGTATGACGATAAACTACATTCGCGTCCTGAGTCAAACGATAAACTACGTCCAACAGCAAGGCCTCTGATCAGGAGGTTTTGAGAAGCGTGGAATCACCTCTTAATTGCTGGTGTGCCCAAGTCCAGCCTGACCCGGGGTGGTACAACCTGTTTGGGTCCCAGCTATGGGTAAACCTGCATTGTCTTATTTTTAAACTACACTTTTTCGGCGCAGAAGCTAAGTAATGCTTGTCCCAAAATATTTTAAGTAAACATAATTTCTAATTTTCTTAAAATAAATTTTGTAAAAATTATAATTGATTTTTAAAAGAATTTGAAACTGAGATTTTCAATTTTTTTTTTTTTTTTTTTGTAAAATGGAAAAAAATGGTTGACATGATTCATTATCTGTCAATTTTGCTGACTCAAAAAAGATTTTTAACGAAAATTTCGGACGTGCTAGGAACGATTAAAAAATACTCCAAAAATAGGTTGATCTTTCCTCTTAATAATAACATAAACATAAACAATAAAAAATTTATTTTCATCAAGTTTAAGGCCCATTTTATTCATGCTATGCTCTTTTTTTAGCGATCTCAAAGATGTGCCTATGTTTACGTAATAGAAGAGGTAGCATTGTTTTTGGAACTGTTCTCGTATCTCCAACATCTTGTATCGAACAAAATATTAGGCGGTGGGGGGCATAAACCCTTTTCTACTTCTTCAATGGTAGAAGTTAAAGAATGTAGATAAAGGGGCGAGTAAGTGAAGCCAAATCCTTTCGAAAGAGCAAACGGTAAGTCATCCCGCGCAAATCGTACACACTCAGACAAATGACGCGACTCTGCAATAACAACGTAATTCTATACTTGGCGATACACAAAGAACAAAGTCAAAAGACGATGCCGACATCCCCGCCTTTTCTTTCTGCCCTTCTTACCTCCCCCTGATTATCAGTCTCATAATGAGGGCACGCCCTTCGGCCCTAACGACATACTTGGGCAATTATGGTCTTAATGAGGACAAAAGAAAGATAGAAACTGGTTAGGAAACAAAGAAGAAAAAAAGAAAAGAAAAGAGGGAAAATGGTAAGATGGTCGGAAAGAACGGATAAAGAAAGATATCAAAGAGGAAAATAAAAAAAGGAAAACAGATAGATAGATAGATAGATAGATAGATAGATAGATAAACAGAATATCATAGATGGATAGATAGGTAGGTATGAATAGAATGATATATATATATACATATATATATATATATATATATATATATATATATATATATATATGTAGAGAGAGATAGAAAAACAGAAAGAGTGAGGGAGGGAGAGATGGGTAATAGATATGAACAGAATGCCATATATATATATATATATATATATATATATATATATATATATAGATAGATAGATAGATAGATAGATGGATAGATAGAGAGAGATTAACAAAATGAGATAGATAGATAGATAGATAGATAGATAGATAGATAGATATGAACAGAATATTATAGTTAGGTAGGTAAGTATGAATAGAATGTCATAGATAGATATGAACAGAATGCCATATATATATATATATATGTATATATATATATATATATATATATATATATATATATATATATATATATATGTAGAGAGAGAGAGAAAAACAGAGAGAGAGAGGGAGAGATGGGTAATAGATATGAACAGAATGCCATATATATATATATATACATATATATATATATATAGATAGATAGATAGATAAACAAAATGTAAAATAGAGAGAAAGAGATAAGAATTTTCGACAACCTTTCTTCGTCCCTTCGTCATTACTATCCAGTGTTTTATAACCCTAACCCTTCTCCCTTCCGTCTACTTCGTCAAAGGCACTTTTATATTATTTCCAACCTTTTTTTCTTTGCCCTAATCATCTACCTTGTCGTCAAAAACATTCCTTAATAGAATATTTGAGGGCGAAGGACTTGCTAATGACCATTGATATTTTTTTTCTTATTTATTTTAAATCAATGTGTTGTAGAAAAAATATCTATATATAATATAAAAACGTAAAGCTCTGGGTAGACGCCATGATGAGACACCAGATAGAAATGTGGGCTGGGGACCGCTTGTTGTTGTGAAAACGTTTGGTCGAAATCGTGGAAGCTAAATTCTACATGAAAGCGAGCAGGACATATGAAGGCTAAAAATGGATACCTGGATAGAATAAATACATCAGATAATATAAATAAAATCTAGACGGTCAGTCATTTAAAACAGCTCTCATAATAAAACGTTTCAATCTCACTTTTGTGTGTCTCTTGAGCTACAGGGTGAATAGAATTTTAAATCAACCCCTCGTACAAATTGTTTTAAAATGGATTCGATAGCAACCAAGAAGTTGAATTCAAAGTTGGAATAATGAAGACGTCTTTCTTCTATCTAAATAATTTTTTAGACGACGTATTGAGATATTCCAATTAAATCTGACAGACATTAAGTATCAGATTGTTTATCAGTCGAGACAAACCCCACTGTGGAATATTGCCCAGAAAGGACGAAATCTAATTAATGTCTATGGAGGAGACGACAAGTGTATAAGGTGAAGTATCCAAGCTGTTAAATAATGTTTTGGTCTCCTCCATTCGCTGGTGAACTCAAGATTTGCGGTCAGGTGTACACAATGGAACAATGTGAATTTATTTCGTGGTTAAATTCCCTGTTTAAACAGTTTTCGCATTACAGCTTTTAATGAAAATCGAAGTATAAAAGTTCCAATCTATAACACCTGCACTGATTCCTGAACACCGACAGTGCCGTTTGTCCTGATGTTCAATGCATTTTTATACTAGAATTGATTATATCCAAAACAAGAGCCACTCAATAGAGAATGTGACTGCTAAAATATTAATGTTGAACCACAAACAAACAGATCAGTATCAAAGTGGACAAGGGTGGAGCAACCCTTTTTTTTAAAGATTTGATAACATTTTAACCATTGCCTTCCTAGCTGTGAAGCCACGGAAGCTGTCAAATTATGAATGAAGTACGTGATATGAATGAAGAAGGAGATGTTACGAATAGAAGATTCTGAGGATAAGGAGGATATATATCTAATGACCTTTAACTTGAAGAAGGCTTGCGGCCATATTAAATTGAAACACCGGTTTTCGTCTGATCATAGAACTTAAGCAAAATTGAGCATGGTCACTGCCTAGACGAGTGACCGATTAGGAAGTTAGGACGTAAGATAGGATGTGTAGCTGGTGTAATGGATAGCGGCTCAGAATGTGAAATCGACGAGCCAAGTTCGAATTCCTGTCGGGTTCGTTATATTCACTGACTTGGGAAAAGTATAAATCCCACTCTTCTACTCAGAGCTATGAGTTAAATATTAGGACTTGTATCAGAAAATCATTATCATCTCCAAAACAATTCTTCCTATCCATAAATATGGAATCGTGTTTAAATAACATAAAAAAGGTTGATAAGCCGTAAAAAAAATCAATCAACTAACATGAAGAAGTTAGATTGTTGTGGAATTCATGAAAGGAAAAATGTCTGAGTGTAACTTTCTCTTTAGAATACGGAGGAAATGTAGGTGATTCAACTCGATGGAAGTGGCATGGAGTTTCCTGCAATGTTTTAAACTATCGGAACTAGACAAATGGAGCTCATCTGAACTTTTACCATATAAGAAGCGATAGACTGGTGGCAGTCTTGCAATGTTGCCTCACTGGAAAAGCGGCTTCAGGACGAAAAATAGATCTACGACCAAAAACCATGCAAACAAGTTTGAACTCTATTAAAAACAGAAAGTTAGGAATGAACCTTTCTCTAAGAAATTAATTAGCAGTGCATTACATTTATACAGCCAATAGCTCGAGTCAATGAGTATCGGTTACATTATTTCCTAACCACTGACAATTCCTTTCTTCCTGATTTTCAATGAAATCCTACTATTCGCCAATACTTAGAATAATGATATCTCATATAATAATGATATCTCATATAATAATGATATGTCATATAATAATGATATCTCATATGATCTGGTGTCCCTCCTATACATTTAGAGATTCTTGATAAAATTTAATGAAGAATCTGCACTCTTATTGGCCCTGACCTGGCATCTCGGCTTCAGCCTTTCCTCCCACCGCCAGAACATAGCTTTATTTTGCTTTTCCTATAAATACTTTCATGGTAATTGTTGTGATAAATTTTATTCTCTGGTACCTAAACTTTATGAATTTAAGCGAAGTAATAGATTGGAAGAAATGTCTCATCAATTTACAGTTGATTTTGTTAGCTGTAGCCGCAAGTTCTATGCTAACAGTTTCTTCTCTCGCACTTCATACCTGTGAAACTCTCTTCTGGCTTCTTGCTTTCCAGTTATCTTCAAAAAATTTTAATGCAATATCAATCGTTAACTACTGTTTTCTTAATTCCACTTCTTTTATTGTTTTCTCTCCTTAGTAATGCTTTTCTTACTCTTTCACACTCAGTAACCTCTTACGTCTTAGTGGCTTTATTACCTTGTTGAGGGTGACATAATTAAAAAGAATAACCTTATTCTATCAGTAATGCTTGATTTCATTTCATCCTTCCCGCCTAAATTTACCGTGCTAATAGAGATATAATCCTGATAATAATTCAATGAATTCAAGTCATTTTAAAATAAAATCTACCCGTGATATCTTCTTGAAACTACAGGACGTAATGCTTGCTTTCAATCCTGACCACTGACAATCCTTTTCTTCTGCATTTTGAATGCATTCATCAGTAGGAATGCCTTTATATCATATATAATAGTTTTATACTTGCAGCAATACCAGCATTAATTTATGGCCATTGACAATCCCTTTATTGATTTTCAAAGCATTCATATTTAAAATGAATCACAATTTATATTATATTATTAAATAATAATATAATAGCCCTATTCTATCTGTATTTTTTACGATAGTAAAAGCATTAGCAGGACTTGTATCATCAGTAAACCTTTATTATCTAAAAGAAATCCTTAGAATCAAAAGATATTTTCTGGTGTTAAATGACTTGCTAAGGGTTGATAAATCGTAAAAAAAACAAGTGACTCAATCAACCAACACCCTCACTGGGTGAAAGTTTTTAGTATGGTAGAAAAGATTCTGTCGGATACATCCTGGTATTACTTATTTTTTAAAATTTTATTTGTACACTACAATTAAAATAAAAGTATTCGCGTATCGTCCAGTAATGACATGATCAAAGGTGTTTCCCGACCGTAGCGTAAAAGTACCAATTACATCATCCTTCTTTTACATTAGTATTATTAACGCTAGCAGTCCTTTAGTGGCAGCCACCGGTGACCTTGTAGCGATCCGCCAGTGGTAACATTGCCAAAGCATGCATGCATATATATATATATATATATATATATATATATATATATATATATATATATATATATATATATATATATATATATATATATATATATATATATATATAGTAATGGATAGCGGCTCGGATTGAGGAATCGGATGAGCTGAGTTCGAATTCCAGTCGAATCCATTATATTCACTTACGTGCTATTACCCTTGGGAAAAGTATGAATTCTCTTCTTCTCAACCCCCCCACCGCTATGGGTTAATAGCAGGACAGACCTTGGATGGCAACTGGTCTACCGCAGAAAGAGGTGGCAACCTACTGCAGGGAAATATCTGCCTCGTCAGTCATGTACGAAAGATACATGATCGCCTAAGCATGTATCACGCATGGAACATAACAGACTGACCTGTGGAGTAATGGATAGCGGCTCGGATTGAGAGCCGAGTTCGAATTCCAGTCGAATCCGTGCTATTACCCTTGGGAATAGGATGGATTGTCTTCTCCCCTCAGCTATGGCTTAATAGCAGGACAGCCTGGGTTCTATAGTCTTGGATGGCAACTGGTCTATCGCAGAAAGAAATGGCAAACTACTGCGGGAAAAAATTTGCCTCGTCAGTCATGTATCGAAAGATACATGATCGCCTAATCGTGTATCACGCATGGCACATAACTGACTGAAGGTTTAAAATGATTCTTTCTTGAAGCATTTATTTTAATATTAATTTCAGGCTAATAGGTTAAATTTAATATTTACACGAAGCAAAATGTTTTGCTGTATTTCAAAACTAATTTAAATTGACGGGAAAGAATTTTTAATCATTAAAAATCGCTAATTTAACCATTTTAGTCATCTGTCAGCACAATGTATTTCACTTTATTGAAAAAAAATCTTACAAAAATAAAATATACTTTTTTTAAAACATTATTTGACGAATATTAACTGATTTAAAGTTTAATTAATCTGATTTGAAACAAATATTAATTCCATTTTGTTTAAAAAATCGCAGAATTGCTTTTTTTCAATATAGAGGTAGGTGTTTTCATTAGGTATTGACAACTCTTTTGACAGATTCACAACCGGAAATTTAACAGATTTTTTTTTTATGTCGTGTCAAAGGTTATACGCCTATTGAACATTGAAACATTGCGAAATCGGTTCTAAAATCGATAATCTTTAAATATCTTTTTCGGATTTTGATAAATAAATCCTTTATTGTCCAACATGAAACTTATTTAATTTCGTTTCCTTGGAACATGTAGTTACTCATATATTCAGTCAATTTAGGGGGTCACCATACATATGAGGTGCTTCCACGCTACTCAAAACTTTTACATGTCGTCTGCTAAAACTTCACAAGAGGGAATAAATAATGATTTAAAATATGGGCAAAAAAATCATTCCAAAACAAAAAGGAAAACTTTTTTCTATTAACGTTTTTTCTAAAATATTGGTTACCCGGCAAATGTGGTGGGGAGCAGTTGTAAAAATTCAGATATAAATAAAAAAATATATCTGTAAAGAGAGAATACGAATAAAGGAAAACGTTTCTTTACCGAGGCGTTTCGTCCTCTGATGGATTCTTAAAGACTAATAACAATCAAAACACACACACACATTCCATATTTAGGGAACTATAAAAATGTTCAATTTAAAATTAATGATTTAGTCAATCATATATATATATATATATATATATATATATATATATATATATATATATATAGATAGATAGATAGATAGATAGATAGATAGATAGATAGATAGAGATATAATTATAATTGAACAAATCATTAATTTTAAATGTATATATATATATATATATTTATATATATATATAAATGGCAGGATGTGTGTGTGTGTGTGTGTGTGTGTGTGTGTGTGTGTGTGTGTGTGTGTGTGTGTGTGTGTAACGAATGCACGGCCGCAATTTTCGACGGATTTGCACCAAAATTTACATGCACATGCTCCAAGTTACTGAGAGGGCAAGACCGACTTTGCATTTCCCAACTCCCATCGATAGTGGAAATAATCGATTTTTTCATGCTTCTACAGTAGTTTTCATGTAGTTTGCGGCCATTTTCTACTGGCCAGAGTGAGAGCCTATAGCTGGCTGCCACGAATAGGCAGGAAGATTCTATTGGCCAGCGTGAGAGCCAACAGCTGACTGACACGAATGTTAACTAAAAAAAATCGATAGCTGCATTCGTCACATGTGGGAAAAATTAAAATCTGCATGGCACTTTACTCCAGTTGGCTCATTCGCTTGCTTAAACTCAACGTTGATTCTGATTCCGCAGAACTGAGTAGGGTGTGAAAAAGTATTTGTCGTTAACATTCTTTTTTCATTCGTTTTTTCCAGTTACGAGTCCTTTTTTAAAGCTGATCGTTTTGTGTTCATTTTGTTTAGTTCTTTTTTCGTAACAGATTTAATGTTTAGTATAGAGCTTAGAAAAAATTCGCAGTGTGAGATAGGCAAGAAGTAAGGCATGTAGCAACATCAGCACGGCAAAGGGCACTCCTTTAAAGGCAAGGAAGAGCTAAAATATTTTTAGTCAAGTGATAGCGATTGCTGTATGAGTCGTACGATTTTTGAATCAAGCACGGGCAACGCCGGGCCATGCTGCTAGTATAATTCTAAAATGATAAAATTCAATATTTTTAAATTATGACAAATATTGTGCCTTGAGGAAGGACTATCGAATGCTCATCTACAAAATTATTTCCAGAAAAAATTTTCCCTATTTTTTTTAACGACGGGAACAGTTTTTCTTTTTTTATAGTAATGCCAATAAAAGTTATTTAGTTTTAAAGAAAACATTAATTTTTTGACATAATTCAGTGATAACATGTAACCATATAAATTAAATATCATAGGGAGAAAATTACAGATCAAAATTTATTTAATAATTTATTTTGTTGATACAATGCTAAAACTTGTTGCATTATTTATAGTCGAATTTGTGTATGGGGCGCTCAGCGAGGATCGAACGCACAACGGATGTAGCAATGGTCAACCATGACCACCCGCCCAACTTAATAAGTAAATTAGAATCAATCTACAGAATAACCGAGCGATTCTTGGGGAAAAGAAAAGAAAGAAAGAAAGAAAGAAAGAAAGAAAGAAAGAAAGAAAGAAAGAAAGAAAGAAAGAAAGAAAAAACAGCGACTGAAGATTTTAAAAAATAGAGCAAGAGAAAGAAGGGAAATAAAATAAGTAAAATAGAAAGAAAACAAGAAAGAAAGAAAGAAACAAACAAACAAACAAAGAAACAAAGAAAGAAACAAAAACAGAGAAAGAAGAGAAGGGAAAGAAAATGAGAAAAGATAGAAAGAAAACAAAAAAGAAAGAGGAAAATTAGAGAGAGAATGAGAAGAAAGAAGAGAAGGGAAAGAAAATGAGAAAAGAAAGAAAACGAAAAAGAAAAAATAGAGAAAGAAACAAAGCGCAAAATTAGAGGAAAGAAAAGAAGGTAAAAAATATGAAGAAAGATAGAAAATGAAAAATGAAAGAAGGGACAGAAAAACTAAAACATAAGAGAGAGAGAGAGAGAGAGAGAGAGAGAGAGAGAGAGAGAAAATCGAAAATAATAAAAGGCTGAAAATGTTGTAAGGAGACCAAAAATCTGAGTCCAAACAATTTGTATTATTGTAATTATCCTCGCCGAATAGCATTCATTGTTGCCACTTGTCTTAACGAGTACAACAGTCTGCAGATTTCAGCGATCGAAAGGTCATCAGTTTCGTCAAAGGTAGACCAATGAATTAGCATTAACAAGACCAGGATGAGTCAGAGACCCCATCTGTCCTTAGGCAAGGAGTCAGCGTACAGATCTGAAGGGAAAAAATGGAGGAGGGAGAAGACTAGTGCTTGATTTGCAAGTAATTGACTTGGGAGGCTAATGTTTCGAGCCGGTATGAATGGTCGTGGTCAGAAATTTGTTTTATCTCCTCTGTGGTGAATTGTGTCTGACAATGATTGCGCAAAAATCTTTTATCCAGGGAGAGAAATCACGCGAATCACTCTCGGTATGAATCACAAGATTTTAACATGCTTCATAATAATAATTGTATTATATATATATATATATATATATATATATATATATATATATATATATATATTACAATGAATCATTCATACAAAAAGTAGATTAGTAAAGTTAATGATATAAAATGGCGAAATCTCTTTTAAAGTTGCATTAACCTACGGACCACTCAATGAATGTTATGATCCTTGTTTTTAATAACTATAAGCTGTATAGGGCCTTTTTTTAATCTGCAAGTACTTTCAACTGTACATTCAGTCATCCTCAGGCATGGAAATTATTTTCATTTTAGTAAATCCAGGTAGCATTGGAGACGAAAGATTAAATGCGAATCGAAATATGTGTTTTTTTTTTAAATGTTTTATTGTTAATGGATAAAAACTTTTGGAGTGCGGTCGCAACGCTAAGGTTGAATTTTTTTAAATTTTAAGAGAGTGCGTTTTTTAATAATATGGTAAATTGAGAATTTTTTTGTTGTAGGAGTTTATCAGTCAATGTGGCATGAACAAAATTGCTCACTTAATAGAGTAATGTGTCTGCTGTTATCCCGAAAATTTGCACGTCGGATCAGTTCTTTTAAATCAAATATGTGGTGCAGTTCAATTTATATTACAATGAATCATTCATACAAAAAGTAGATTAGTAAAGTAATATATATATATATGTGTGTGTGTGTGTGTGCGTGCGTGAGTGAGTGTACAGATAGGCTGGAATGAAGGCCCGAAATATATCAATAGTTCTATGTTTAAATCAGTGTTTCATTTTTGGAAAGAACTATATATATATATATATATATATATATATATATATATATATATATATATATATATATATATATATATATATATATATATATGATGTGTTGTTAACCATTCAGCCACAAAGAAGCCCGTGGTTAGCAAAGTCCATATAACTGTTTAGATCAAATGATGGTTTCCATTAAGGGTTACGTGTTCAATTCCTGTCGGTGAAGCACATATTTTCGACGATATTTCTTGAACATTCAGTCGGTTAAATGTAATTAATACTGTTTAATTAAAAAAAAAACGAGCATTTACTTAAATGAATTATATCTATAAAAATGACGTATAAACGTATATATTAAAATAATTGCCGGACTTAATCTGTTTCATTATATGTTGTCATTGTTTACGTTAATATACGTTTCGTGAGCAGATATGATTGATCGAGAAAAATCGTCTAAAGTGCGTGTTTATAAACAGTAATTGTGTCTGACAATGATTGTGCAAAAATCTTTATTCTTAAACTTGAATAACCACAATTACAGACCCAAACATACCACAATATTCCTTACACCAAAAATCACATTCTTACTTAGTATTCTTACCACACCCACCACAATATCTCCAGTCTCTATGAAGTCCTAACTACTTTCCATATGTACAATTTGTACCATAGATGAATGGTCGTCAGGACAATTACCATGAAAGTATTTATAGAAAAGACACAGGGAAGCTACGTTACGACGGTGGGAAAATGACTGAAGCTGAGATGCCAGGTCAGGACCAATAACATTGCAGATTATCCTTTGGGTTTTATCAAAACTCTCTAAATATATTTCAGGAGCCCCAGACTATATGTGACAGCAATATTCGAAGCATGGACGAATGGTAAATAAATATGTAAAATAGATTCTGTAGAGAAAAATTCTTTAGCACGACACACTGACTTTCCCAGCAGCCGACCTAGCAATTGTTTCAATATAATCATTACAGTTCATGCCATTCGAAATGTTACTATCGTGGAGGTTAGCATCAGCCATGCCGATGGAAAGGGTTATGATTGATAGAAAGCAATGTCGTTTTGGAAACGATTATTGAAACCTTTCATATTTTAAAACTGGTCGACATTTTACGTCACCCTTAAAGGCCTTGCATACAATTTGCAAGATATGTATACAATACATCGACTTTATTTCATAAATAAATATTCTATTTTCGAATTATGATTTTCTACGTTTTAATCTTACTCGTTATAACGTTTCGTAGCACAATAAGGTATTATATGATTTAATACTAATAAATGAGGATTTCCTTTTAATGTTCATTTAGTGTCAGATTAGCAATCTATCTATATATAAAACTAGCAGCATGACCCGGCGTTGCCCGTGCTTGAATCAAAAATCGTACGTTTAGGTAGTTTCCTCTTACTTTTCAACGAATATGTGTAAACTGATTTGCAGTACAAACGGTAGTTACGCTCACCAAGCGTTTCATGTGATAAAACATACTGCCTCCGTTGAGATTCACTGGAATGCCTCAAAGAGGCCTCTACCTCGGTTTCCTCCTCCCGCTTTCTCTTTGCCGCAGAGGCTCTTTTAGAACGCCTGCTAAGGTTGCCTCGCCATGGTATTTTGGCACGCTTAGCAAAGCTGCCGTGTCGGTCATCGCCACGGCACTCAGAAGAGTGCAAAGCAGAGGTTGAAGTAGACGCCAGCCGCTTCTCCCCCAAACAGGCGCACTCAATGGAATCTTGCTCCCGTTTCCCCTTAGCCGGTGAGGCTTTTTTAGAAGGCCTGCTAAGGTTGCCTCGCCTGGGTGTTTTTGCAGCCTTTGCAGAGCTGCAGGGTTGGTCATCGCCACGGCACGCAGAAGAGTGCAAAACAGAGGTTGAAGTAGATGCTATATAATCATCTGTAACCGGAGTTATTATGTGCTCCTCTGCAGTCGCCTGTTCTGCATGTGTACCGTTAACGGTGTTAGGGGTCTTCAGTTGCTGACGTGCGGATGTTCGTCGTGTAGGAGCCATTTGTAGGGTTGTAGAAATGCTGTGTAAGAATGCGAATAGAAGTTGATGTCGAAGCTGAAGCGGTGCAACCTCGTTGTATACGAAAACTAAAAATGCAGTGGAGCAGTATGGAAAAAGCTTCGCCTAGCTATGGGCCGTGCTTTCTGGCAGCACGAAAACGTCGCTGTAGGAAGAGGTTACGCAACCAAAACGTTGAAGGTTAAAAAGTAGTGAAACACTGAGGTGTACTGGGTCGCGTAGTAGAGGCAGAAGAGAAGTAACTTGCGACAGCGGTTAACTGTCTAATAGCAAAATTGAACTACGAAAAGGTAGAAATAGGTATGGAACACTAAGATGGACTGGGCTGCGCAGTAAAGGCAGCACGCGTAGATAAAATCGGTAATGCAAAGGTTTAAGCAAATAGGTAACTTGCGGTATCCAAGGACAGATACGTTAATGGCGTTCAAATCAAGATGTGAGTGCGGATGCAGCCACGCTGAAGGTATTTAAAGGGAGCGTGACTTGTCATTGATTGGTGTAGCCTGGACAATGGCCATGACTTAGACCAATGAATGAGCTCACGCAAAATGGAAAATTTATAGAGAAATAAAGAAAAATGAAAATGAGAAAAGAAAAGGGAAAAATGAAGAAAGATAGAAAGAAAACGAGAGAGAAAGAAAATAGAGAAATAAAGAAATAGGATTTAATTTTGTTTTCAACTACACGGACATTATACATTTATTAATTCGCTCTAAATAGGGATTTGGAAACTCTAGCACAATTTACCAAAAATCTTTCCTTTCCTGGAACATTTGCCTGCAAATAAAACTGGAAGAATCAGTCAATGGAAGTTTGAGTTCTGTGTCTATACATACTTTTCCGGAAGAGCAAAAAGACGAAAAATGGTAAGAACACCATTGTTCATGGAATGCTTGAAGGGATATAATTCAGCATCCAACTGGCCATGCGTAGATATTTCTTTCGTGGGTCATTAACTATAAACTTTATGAAGGTAACATTTGTTTAATTTTTTTTTCTTTATTTTATAAAAATAAACAAAAAAGAAAAGAATTTCAAATGCTATTTTAACTTTTTTTTATTATAAATAAAAAAACAATTAAAATAGGATTTCTCCTGTTTTTATCTATAATGAAAGGAAAACAAGCCTAAAAACTACGTTCTACAAAAATGATTTAAAGAAAAAATCTTTTTACGATTTAGCGTACACCTTTGCTAAAAACATTTTCCGTCGTTTACAGGTGAGATAAGAAGTTACGATCGAACTCATTATCAGCGGAACTAGAGATTTAGCTACTACGCAACTTCTAAAAGACAAATTCTTTAGCAGAAAATACACTTGACAACATAAAGCAACTTTACAAGGGTGAAAGCAGTTGCATGCACTCAAAAGGCAATACCAAGGCAAAGGAGGAAGACATTGAACAATTGGGCAAAGCAAAACATGGCTGACATACAACGGACAAATTAACCAGAAGTCGCAGCAACTTTAAAGAAAATAGTTTGTCTTCAATGATGCACAACTTTCACTCCTTCTTATTAATGTTGACTTTTTCTATACTTCCCCTCCTTTTCCTGTCAACCATTTTGTTGCAACTTATAGAGGGTTCCCGAATGAGGCATATCATAGCTATGAACACTAATGGCTATCTTATCTATCTTGGAGATATATATATATATATCTAACTCAACGCTGTCTCTCTACCTCCCTACACTGCCCCACTTCGTGAGTTTCCTTATTATTGCCCGTCATAAATGTGTAAATATATTTTCATTTTTTCATTTCAACTTTGGAAATAAATCTGATGATCCACTGTCCTTTGGAAGGGCTGTGGTGAAATAATTTATTATATGGAACCTTAAAGTGGTCTGTTTTTATTTAAAATATATATATATATATATATATATATATATATATATATATATATACAGAGATAGATAGATAGATAGATAGATAGATAGATAGATAGATAGATAGATAGATAGATAGTGGACATAATTAGTGTCGTAACTTAGAGAGGGTTACTGAATGAGAAATAACCAAAACGGAGGTTGGAAATGAAATGGTAATCTTTATAACAGCAACAAAATACGATCCTCGCCAGCGGCGTGAAGTAGGTAAACCACTGCTAGTGGTGGACTACTTAGACAGCATATAACCTCCTCCCTACCCCACGCACACTTACAAAAGTGTTCAACGTATTTATGAGGATTGGAACATACCCATTAGTGTTCATAGATACGGTAAATAACACATTTACAAAATCTCTTTAGGTAGGTTGGTTGATTTTTTTTAGCGGCATATCAACAACTCTACGAGTTATTTAATATCGAACTCTTAATATGTTGTACGTAATTTTATGTTTTCAACTACACATATGTTATTTACATCATTTACAGTCGTCAATATAGCAAGAAAGATGAGGAGGACAGAAAGTAAATAATTACAATACCTCATCTCAGAAATTTAGACACATACAGATATGATGTACGTAGTTTTATACTTTCAGAGTAAATATATGTTTTTTTGTAATATATATTTTGTAGGACAAAATGTGCTGTTGGTAATTTTGCTATAAATATGTATCTTTTATATTTTTTTAGTGTTGTATTATCATTTTGCTATAAAATGTATTTTTTGCTACTCTTGTTATAAAAATAGATTGTTGATTTTTGTTTTCTTTCAGGGGATTATTTTTGTCAGTCTCTCTTGCCTTCATCATGTCATGATTTTTTGCTTTTGAAGCATTTCACTCCAAGCAAAGGTGGCAGTGCCACTAGCACGCAAGGAAGCTTATAATTAACATCCGGAAGAGGCAGCTGAAATTTCTGGTACGGGTAATGACAAAGAAAGGATTGGAGAATCTAATACTCACAGGGCGGACAGAGGGAAAAAGAGACAAGGGATAGGGGGAAGTGGAGAGCCATGATCACCTATATCGTGAAGATACACGACACAGAAAATAAGAATATATCCACACTGTTGCATATTTCTTTTATTATATCTGTAATCTTGTTTTCAACTATACGGACATTATTCATTTATTAATTCACTATAAATAGGGATTTGGAAACTCTAGCACAATTTACCAAAAGTCTAGCAAAAGTCTACCACATCTCTTTTGTCTCAAGTCCCCCTTTAGCTGTTACTGGTACATGGGACAAATGGAGTAACTGAGTGTATTTTTCTTTGTTTCTAACAGAAATTTTCCTGTGCATTGTTTTTGGAAGACATCTTTCGTTATTCAAATACGTTTCGGATTTTGGTTTCATATTTTCCGTCAGTTTTGTTAAAACGCTTCCCCATATATATATATATATATATATATATATATATATATATATATATATATATATATATATATATAATCATTTCACTGCAAGCAAGGCAATAAAGCCACTAAGACGCATGGTATTACTGACTGTTAGAGAGAACGTGAAAAAAATACTTTTAAGGAGAGAGAATAATAAAAGAGCAAGAATTAAGAAGACAGAAGATAACGATCGACATTTCATTTAAATTTTTAAAGATCAAATTTGACTGGGAAGCAATAAGCCGGAAGAAAGTTCTACAAGCGAGAAGGGCGATAGAAGAAACTGCCAGCATAGAACTTACGGTTACCTAATTCAATTGTAAAATAACGAGAACATGCCACAAATCCAGAACTGCGCTTAAAGTCTAGGTACCATAGGGGAAAGTTCATCAGAACAATTACTGTGAAATTATTTATAGAAAAGGCAAAGGGAAGCTACATGACGGCGGTGGGAAAGTGACTGAAGCCGGGATGAAAAGTCAGGACCTATAACATTGCAGATTCTTCTTTGGATTTTACCAAGAATCTCTAAATGTATAGCAGTAGCCCCAGACCATATGTGGCAGTAATATTCAATTCATGAATGGATAATAATTTTATAAATTTGTGAGAGGAAAATTGTCTCGCATGACATAGTGTACCAACGTTCTTAGCAGCAGAGCTAGCAGACTTGATTCAATATAATCTTTCCACTTTATGTCAACCGCGAATGTTAACCAGTTGGCATCTGAAATTTTGGAGTTCAAGCTCTAGTTTTACTCGGTTAAAGAAAAATAAATGAAGAATATTTACAAGTATATTAAAATCTGAAGTGAAATCAGCGTTGGTCAAACTGAACAGAAACATAGAATAAAGTTCAGACAGAATTGTAATAGAGGTGCTAGCAACCTTATATGATTTCAACATTGACAAGATTACAGATATAATAACAGAAATATACAACAGTGGGGATATACTTCCTTCTTATTTTCTGTACCGTGTCTCTTCAGGACGTAGGCGATCATGGCTCTCCACTTCCTCCTATCCCTTGTAGTTCTCAATATGTTTTGTCCTTTTGCTACTTCTCCCAAACCCTGTTCTGTCATCGACTTGCTTAAGCCCGCTAGGTATGTCACGCGTTGTTTTCCCTTGTCTCTCTTTCCCTCTGTCCGCCCTATGAGTATCAGATTCTCCAAGCCCTTCTTTCTCATAACGTGTCCCAGAAATTCCATCTGCCTCTTCCTGATCTTAAGTACAAGCTTCCTCCTTGTTTGCATCCTCTCCTAAACCTCATCGTTTCTCATACGCTAAGTCCATGATAACATTGGCATCCTTCTGTAGAACCATACCTCTGTTGCTTTGAATCTCTTTGAGGAGACCGTCCAATATTCGCTGCCGTATAGGAGGACAGATAACACGTAGCAGTTCCAGTACTCTTTTCTTTGTTACCAATGAAACCATCCTGTCTCGTAATACTCTATCTAGCTTTTGGAATGGATCTTTCGTCACCCCAATACGTCTTCGGATCTCAACGTCGAAACACTTCCCAGATATTTAAATTTCCGCACCTGCTTGATTTTAGTGTCCCCGACCTGTAAAAAAAAGACCTAATTAGATCCATTTTCATAGCGCAGCTCACGATTCAAATAATGTGGACACTTTCGAACTACTGAGCCGTATAACAAACCTTATCGCCCGAATTCTTATGAAAATAGCGCGCAGCAAAATCAGACCGGAAATAGGAAACGAACAATGCGAATTCGTTAAAGACACTAGACCAAGGAATTCGATATTTATGCTTAGAATGGTAGCAGAAAGAGCAATAGAAATGCAAAAGAATGTATACCTGTTTTTTTATAAATTATACAAAAACGTTTGAAAAAAGAATTGTTTGAACTGCTAGGTAACCTTGGAAAGGATATTAGAAGAATTCGGAAACCATAATGGCAGCAAACCACCGACAGAAAGATACAACATGAATCCAGTAAATATACAAAAATAGAAAGGGGTGTAAGACAAGGGTGTGTCTTCTCACCGGACTTATTTAACCTTTAGAGTGAGGGGATTCTGAGAGAATTAGAAGTCCGGCTAAGATTCATTATTGGCGGCCAGCCACAATCTTAACGACACAAGATATGACACAATATTGAGAGCAGACACAGAAAGGAAACTACAAGAATTCCTACAGAAGATAGTGAAGAAAAGCGAGTAGCAATGCCAAAACATCCATCGCAAGAAGACAAAATCCATGACTGTCAGGAAAAGGAACAGCCTAACAGGCAAATTACAAATTGGATATTTTAAAATCAAGTAAGTACAACAATTTAAATATCTAGGAAATGTTTTAAAATAAGGCGAAAAGTGCGACACAGAATTGCGAAGGCACATTGGAATAGCGAAAGATGCCTTCCAAAAGCTAAGCAAAGTATTAATAAATGGGAAAAATTTCGTTAGAAACGAAGAAAATAGTATTGTCCTGTTATGTGATATCGGTCCTCCTATACGACAGTGAATTCTGAATAGTCTATTCAGAAATGAAGAATAGACGTAAGGCCACAGAGTTTGGTTCTGCAGAAGGATGCTGAGAATACCATAGACTGAACATGGGAGTAATAACAGAAAATGGAAACAAAAAGGACACTTATACTTAACATCAGAAAGAGACATCTGAAATTTTGATGGCACATAATGAGGAAAAGACGGCTTGGAAAATTTGACACTCACAGGACATAATGAATGCAAGAGGGAAATAGAGTGTAAGCTACGTAATAAGCTGGTATAAATGGATGGCAGAACAGGGATTAGGTGAGACAGCAAAAAGGCAAAACTTACTAAGAGACAGAAAGGAATGAGAATTATAGAGAGTAATGATCGCCAATGTCGAAGAAGAAGAAGAAGAAGAAGAAGAAGAAGAAGAAGAAGAAGAAGAAGAAGAAGATGATGATGATGATGATGATGATGATGATAATGTCTGAAAGTGGTTGGCAGAATAGAGATAAGAGAGATAGTGAAAATACAAAATTTACTAAAATCCACGAAGAACAGGAAATTCTAGATTGCCAACGTCCTAACTGAGAATGACGAATAATGCTGTCAGAAACAGTCCTGCCGGTAATAGTAAGCGTACCGTACTAAATATACACCGGGCTAGAGGCCAGGCGTGGGGAAATTGAAATATCCTATATACTCAAGTGTAGTTCGAGTTTTTATGATCATTTTTTAAGCCAAAAATATAGGATGTTACATTATACACAGGTGATTTTTTGAAGAGGTTAAAAATCATGCACTTTCAGTGACAGGTTGCACTATACACAGGTAAATTCTTTTCTGGGGTGGTTATAATATATACCAATAAAATTCAGGTGTCGCATTATACACGAAGTCGACTTATACACGAGTATGTACGATAAATAAACATGGCGGTACATTTATTCGTTATAGAAATGAAGTTCAAACTAGCCTTGACCCGCTAACCATTGCCCCACACCTAGATGCTTCTTAAGTTAGGTTGGTTTATTTTGTGACATGTCAACCTAGCTTGAGATCTTTGTAATGGACACCCAGTGAGGATCGTACTGACTGCTCAGTAGTAATGGTTAATGAGACTGGTCTCAACAACCATTACCCTACACTTCTATTTTGTTAGGTTGATTGATACTTTGATATGGTATGTTTAGTTTTGTTGCATATATTGTAATGATAAATGTACGCAGGTGTAGGCTTTAAAAAAGCTTTATTCAACCGAGAATGCAAGGTTCACGTATAGTGTTCTTTTATAGTCCCAGTAAACAGAAATGACACTCTCAAAGAGGACCGTCCTGGGTAAGACGTTAAACAACATCCGCGTCCTGGGTAAGAGGGTAAACTACGTCCAGCAGCAAGGCCTCTGATCAGGAAGTTTTGAGGAGCGTGGAACCACCTCTTAATTGCTGGTGTTCCCAGGTTCACCCTGACCCGGAGTGGTAGCACCTGTTAGGATCCCAGTTATGGGCAAATAGTTAACTATTACCAGCAAGATATTATTGAAAAAAATTATTACCAGCAATACAAGGAAAAATATTATCAAAAACAGATTTTTAACAAAACAAAATATTACCAGCAATAAAAAATGTTGTCGGCATTAAGTAACACATTGAGGTTGATATGCCATAAAACAAAAAAGACCAAACCAATCAAAATCAAAGAATACATATTGTATTCATATGAATCTATCCTAAAAATGTTGTCGGTATTAGATAACCCATTGAGGTTGATATGCCGTAAAACAAAATAAACCAAACCAAACCTCTAAGAGGAAAGTAACAAAACAAGGGGAGACCACTCTTGATTATTCATAACATATATATTCTTTCATTAGTATAAAAATCATTGGCGGTCATCATTTTGCTCCTCTCGCATAAATTGTACATAAAAATTGTACAAAGAAATTGTAAATATAAATTTTAGATGAAGGATTTCATTTATGAAATGAGGTATTTTGGTATCTGTGGTGCGACTAGTAAGACTAAATGTGACCTGTTGGTGAATGCAGTATTATATGTACGGATAGGTCAATGAATGAGAAATGTTAGGTGTAATTTAAGACTAATGAAGACCAGCTCTTCTTTATACTCCATTTTGGTTTTTAGCAACATTTGTACTATTTTTACAATAAATATCACTTTCCTCCAAAGTACAATCACGTGATGTTTGACCAGGAACAGAATGCATTTCGTCTGCAACTGGCAAACTCTTTTTTTCATTTTCCCTTTTTTGTGATGACACTGTTATGAATAATCAAGAGTGATTTATTACATTTCGCCCGTGTATTTATCATTCCATTTACACAAAACAAATAAACTAAAAATATAATTAAAAAAAAAACACCAAATAACGACAGAACAAAAAAATTCAAAGTGAAAAATTACGTATAGGAAAAGACAACACTGTCTATGAACAGAGAGACAACACTATCTATAAATAGACAGACAACTCTATAATCAGGCAGACAACACTATATATGAACAGACAAAGAACAGTATCTATAAATAGACAGACAACATTATCTATGAACAGACAACACTATCTATAAACAAACAAAAAGTTATTTGGTATTACATTCCCTGCCTTTTATTTCCGACCATTACACCAATGAAAAAAAAAATAGACAAATAAATAAACACGTGACCACTAGATAGTTATCTTACCTACTCAAGGGCCCCATAATTCCATGGTTCTAAATTCGTTCTCGTACGATAAATTATCGGGTGTACTTTTTCGTAACATCTGAAAAGAGACACGAACGAGAGAAGAATGAAGACTGGAGTATTGACAGTAAAATCAGTTTAGAAATAACGGTGGTTAGCTCCGGAATAGGCGGACTGGGGGGTCTCTTCACCCCCTGATTCCACCCCCGAATACTGGCCCTCACCCTTAAAGCATAGACTGCAAAGTTTAACTTAAGACAAAGAAAAACAAAAATGAAAAAACAAAAAAACGAAAAAAAAAACGGTTTGTCATGATTTGGCCATACCGTGATACGGCCATATCACGTGGAAACACCGGTTCTCGTACGATCACTGATGTTACGCATCATCGAGTTCCTAGATTGGTGACCGTTTGGGAATACCAGGTATGTAAGCTTGGATGAGCGGAGGTCAGTATGGACAACGACTCGAGTTGAAAAAGGAAAGAATGTTATTACCATATAAGCCTGTTTGAATTTTTATTGTTTTAAAAATATATTTTGAGGATTTTGATAAAACCATAAAAAACATCTTTATAATGGAATAAATAATATTTTATTATAGCTTTTGTTTACACAAATCTTTATAAACTTGAAAATGAATTGGGATCAAATATGGATCGGAATTGAACTGAATGATAGAATAAAGAACAAATAGGAAACGTTTATTAATCTAACATGTTTCTCGTGGAGTTTTTGGGTACCTTTTTTGTACTAGTGAGCCAACCAAAATGAGCTGACTCATTTTATAGTTCACCAATAGGAGAGTTAACCAATCAGAAGGCTCAAAATATTTAATACGACGTGTATAAAGGCGACCATGTGTTTTTTCCGGAATACTCACTGCCAGCCTTTGATATCGAAGACTGGTATTGGCAATATAGTCAGATTCAGTAGAGTAACTCGGGAGTGTTAATCTTTAACGTTGTTTCATTGAACAGATTACGTACTGCGCTGGATTCTATATTCATAGACTATGGTGAACATGTTCAACAGTTTCATTTTCAAAAGAAAAAACTTGTAGTTCCAACAAATGATTTATTTTATGGAAATATTTAGACTAGCATTTGCCAGTCTTGATCACTCCTTAATTTGAGTAAAAACAGTGTAAAGAAGCTCGAAACGCTTAAGAATTTAAATCAAGAAAAGAAAAAAAAAACGAGTTGATGACATTTACAAAATAAGAGCAAGTTGAAGCGTAAAAGAAAGAAATTTTGTTTTTTACTCTACAAATTGCCATTTTTTGTTCAGATCATTGAAGCAGAAGTGTCCAGGCAGGATGGAGTCGTGCTGCATCTATCATTTTTTTGTATTGCTGATTTTTTTTCCTTGATTTTAATTCTTCAGCGTTTCTAGTTTCTAAAATGAAAATGTTAACAAAAAACGAGTTAGGTAAGCCCGGCACTCTCCCGTGGCGTGGAATGTGACTTATGTTTCTTTGTTTTCCTGGAAACTCTCCACATATCGGCAGACGATGGCACGCGTACCACACTTTGTGTAGCACCGGTGTAAATAATTACAATACCTAACCTCAAAATTATAGACAGTGCAATGACAAAATTACGCAGGTGTAGGCTGTAAGAAAGCATTATTCAACTGAGAATAATAGGTTTGCGTATAGTGTCCTTTTATAGTCTCAATAAATAGAAATAACTCTCTCAAAGAGAAGAGTAACAAAACTAGTAGACCACTATTGATTATTAATAACAGACAGATTATTTATTTATTCAATGGCTTACAAGTTTATAAAAGATAGTTGTGAGACTGCTTGATTTGTATTTATTACGCCCTATCACCCCCTTTGTGGGTGGTTTAAAGACTAAATATATCTTTGATTGTAAGAATAAGGAATTTTTTAGACTACAATTATTTTTTCAGATAAAAGACTTACTATTTATTCCATCGTTTAAGGGAGGAAATAGATTCATACCTTTCCCAGGTGTATTTATTGTCATATTCCCAACGTTTCAGCCGTTATACGCTCCGGCCTTCTTCAAATGATTGGAATTTCGAAGGCCGAAATGTACAACGGCCGGAACACCAACAAAGATGAGGACAACAGTTCGTACAATGTAAATAGTGTAAATAAATGAACAGTGTTTTATTGTCTTTTCTCGAGGAAAAATATTTAAATTAATTTCCATGTGTTATGCTTTTGTCAAAATGATAAAAGTAGCTTTTCGTAACAGCAAACATTACCGATGGCTTATCAGGTAAGAGCGGTATCAAGCAAAAAAATGACGTTTTTTAATTACCAAAGTAGCACATGGTCGATTTGTCAGAAAGGAAGCTTCTTGATGTTATCGGACTGGAGGTGTCGATCACAGCGTGCGGTACCTTTGGAAAGTGCATGAAAACCATACCACGGGTTGACCCAAGCCTTGTGAGTGAAATTGTGTAAACGGAGTCCTTGGGGGCCGTCGATAGCTGTGCGAGCACGAAGTCACACGTCATCATGGCCGAGGACTTGAGCGTGCTGGCCATGTTCAAATCGTTGATCACGCTAGATAACACGCTCTTTCCCAGATACTGTAACTAAGGTCTGCTCAGAATAGTTGCAGTATAAACTACAGGTTGTATCTGTGGGTGTTGAATAAACACAAATGCACCTGAGCATGCGTCTGCAATAGGGATTGTCTTGCCGCCCTAGTAGACGGGTATGCTCGAATACGAGTGGCTATATAATAATGACGGTGAAAAGAGAAAAAGTTCTTTTGAAAATTACCGACAGATTATGAGGTGTCAAGAGATAGACAATCTTTGAGCTCAGCGCTTTCTTGATTTTTTTTGATTTTTTTTTTTTCTGCTTGGCCCTTAGTTAAACTTTGCCGCATCGATAAGGTTAATATTTTATTATTCTGGGTGTTGTTTGAAATATTGACCAACTCGAATTATTACCATTCTTGCGGTGATTACTGGGCGCCTAATTCGCCGGAAACCATCAGGCGAACCGTAGTGACCCAAGCAAAAAAGATGAAGGACATTCATCCGAATAATAAAACGATTTGCTTTACGGGAGCAAGAAGAAACACAATAACTGACAAAATACTTTTAATAAAATAGATACGAGCTCCGCCTGCGGCAGATTACGCATATCACAGACCGTAAGAAGTTCATTCATTGTGCTTTTATACGGGCCGATACGAGAAAGTCCAGTCTGCCTTACAGCTGGCGATAGAAAAATATATTCATACCTTTTCCAGAATTATCTGTGTGAAAGTGAACGCAACGAACTCGTTTTCTATTTCCAGGCAATTTCAATTGAGGGGGGGTGGGCGATGAGAAAATAAAAAGAAAACGGTTAGCCATTGGAAATTTTGGAGGGCGATATAGGATTTTGAATATTAAAAGGGTATTTCAACACATGCTACTCGAAAAAATACTCAAAGGAAATATGCAAAGAACTCGTATAAAAAAAACGCCAGGCTAATTGGAAACATTCCAAAATATTCCTGTAAACAAGGAATATTTTGGTATTTTCTGTAGTTCTCAGAAGGGGCATTAGCATTCAAATAGTTCTTCAGACGAAAATAAAACATTCTTTTTCGAATATACGACAGTAAGTTCAAAATTATCCTCTCTTTCCCCATAACATATCTGTGTTATAAGTGTAGATATGTGTTTTACTTTCCCTCGTGAGTCAGATAACGGACGACCAAGAACAATAAAGAAATATTCATTGAATTTTTATGAGTGGCTATTAGTGTATAATCTTTTTAATTTATAATTATCAACAAAAATCATTTAATTATTTGTCAACATTTGCAATGCTAATATATATATATATATATATATATATATATATATATATATTCAAAACCTGCAAATAGTGCATCCGGTCTCTGTATTCGGCCCTTCAAAAAGTGTGGATGGTTCTGTACAAAACCTTCTTTTCTATAATCAAATCTCATGTGCTGTTGTCGGGCTGTTGGTTTCCTAGGAACTGATCTGCTTGACCCTCATACGTCGAATTCGACGGGAGAGTCGAGAGAGTACACACACACACACACATATATATATATATATATGTAGTTTTTAATGGTCAAGTTTGCTTTCGTTTGTCTTTAATAAGGTAGTAGCAGCAGCAGCCACTGCATGTCAGCGTTATTTGTCACCTCCCTTTGAATTTAAAGTCAGTTTATAAACCAATAACAAGGGCACCTCGAGGTGGTGTAGTAGATAGCAAGCTTGACTCGCTAAAACAATTACGAATGAGCAGTGATTTCCATCCTTGTGCCAAATCCAAACTTCGGTTGGAAAATCACTTGGGAACCTCGACGTGGTGCAATGGTTAGAAAACTTGTCTTGCTAGATCAATTACGACTGAGCAGTGAGTTCGATCCTCACTGGGTGCCCCATACTTTCGGTCTTGTGGCACATCTAAGCCGGTTTTAGAAAACCAATTTAAACAAATAACAAACAATTTTTGGAATGCTATTGAATATTTACTATCCTGGTGGATGGTGGACATTTTTTTTCCATGTGAAAATGATCGATGACTCAAAAAATGTCGCGAACCCGTGGTTTAAATGCAAAATTCAGTTTGATCTGTACTGTTCGATGCTTGAGACCTTTCTTGACTGACACGTACACATTAAACAAAAGCGGATGATGGAAATTTCAGTCGTTGGTGGCTCAACTGCGAATGACAGAATTTTCCGTCAGTCAAACCTATATAAGGAAATACTATGCAAATTCTGTTCGCTCTGTGAGTTAGGGTAATAAACGGAGACGTTTTCATCCAACCAATCAGTGCCAGGATATTATTTAGTCCGAGAAGCTAATTTAAAAATGTTTTATCCTGAGAATTGTTTATCATTTCTGATTATTTTT
Source organism: Acanthosepion esculentum (assembly GCA_964036315.1). Classification (NCBI taxonomy): domain Eukaryota; kingdom Metazoa; phylum Mollusca; class Cephalopoda; order Sepiida; family Sepiidae; genus Acanthosepion; species Acanthosepion esculentum. The sequence goes on along the minus strand of OZ038496.1, from coordinate 32,854,696 downwards.
TTTTAATTTTCTTTAAATACTTCACGATAATCGTTCAGATGAACTTTCCTCATTGATATCTAGACTTTATGAATTTAAGCGTAGTACTAGATTGGCTGCAAGGTCTCAATATTGCGCGCAGGAGATTTGAGATTCCCTTCTGCAACAGGCGGAAACGGCGACTCATGATGGCTAATGATCAATTGTATCGGCTTAGCCTTCGAGTATACAATTCTCGAAATCTGTCATATCCCACTGACAGCTCACCAAGGCCTTACGTACGCGAGGCTTTTCTTTAAATTTCGACATATTTTATCGACCAGAACCCCAGATGCTTTCAAAGAGAAATGAAAACATACATTTCAAAGAGCCTTTTTGTCATCTGATATATAAAGCTCAAAGTCTGAGTTAGTCGGCTCGAAAGCCGGAAAATCAATTAAATACATATGTAATGTTCGTTGTCACACCGCGTGTATTTAAGCAAGTAATTTTAACGGAAACAACGCCTAATGAACACTTGATTGATGGAAATAATAAAAGAAAATATCAATTTTCGGCTATAAAGGGTTTTCCAATAATTTGGAGCGATTTTAAATGTGAATTAAGTTTAAGCGTCTAACGATTTTTTTTCTTTTTCTTTCAGATTTGGCGGACATTGGGGCGATATTATTTTTCACACATAATTGCCATGACTTAAATAACATGATTCAATAGAGAAATAAATTAAGTTTCACCAATAACACTGATTTATTTACTGCAGAATGTGATCCGTCTAAATGAAACACCCTTATATATAATCCGTCTTAATGAAACACCCTTTACTTTTCAAAGGATCCTGTAGTGAATTTTTCTATATAGTTATTTTCATATTTTCTTTTTCTTTTTTTTCTGTTCCCCCCTCAATCCTATTTTCATTAGCGAGGCTTATTTTTTCATTCACGCTTTTTAAAAAACCAGGCAAGTAATAAAGATTAGAAGAAAATACTTTTTCTTTTTTTACCAATGTTCATCCAATACAAGACCCAAGAGACACTCAAGATAGAGAATTACTTTGTGAAGTGTTATTAGCGTAGGAAAAGACAAGTGTTAATGGGTATGTATCAAATCAAATTTGTTTCTCCCTCGGGAAGGAAGTTAGGGTTATTACCTGGCGTCTGAGGCGTCCTAAAAAAGGAAGGGCCGAAGAGACTAGTACAGTTTTTCACCCTAACCTATGGATTAGGGAGAAAATGGTTTCCAACTTTAAATTCGACGCGTTGCCGCTTTCTGGTCGAAAGGGCTCGCGAATAACCCCACTCCGCCCCAAAATACTGCAACATTTTCACAAACACTGAAAATACACAGGCTGCATCCCAGTATAGGAGAAAGACTCCTTCAAAAGTCATCCATTACAATGGGTACTTGTTGCGTATATCTTCATCTTAACTTGCTTGTGGACAACAGCATTTTGACTCAGGTCTGAAACCGACTTATGTCTACGTTTTGGCAAAGGTCTGACCCAGATCCATGTTTACCCATCTGTCAATTCATTGTAATTTTTTGTCCTAATAGCGAATTAAAAGTTAAGTTCTCTTACGTCTCCAAAATGTCTGAATGTAGAGAGATATAAATTATTTTTATGCAAACACAATAAATTAAAAAGAAAACTTTATCGACTGAAATATGTTTTATGTATGGGAATATTCATAATTTGAATAAAGAAAAAATAAATAACACGTGTGAAATATTTTCTAAAACAGATACGGGCAACTTTTTTTCGAGCAGAGGGCCGCATGATCTATGGCTCATCACAAGGTGGGTCACACTACTAAGAACCATTCAAATTAATTTTCCGTAGTGGGTACCACGGCTATCTTCGCTAGTGAAACCACATACGTACCTTAGAAATGGCGGGGGGTGATTTTTTTTAAAGAAAATATTTATCTCTGTTTATATTTCTGAATTGAGGTATTGTAACTAATTACACTATTTACATTATTCGGAGTGTCCTCATCTTTATAGCCATATTCACGACGTTTCGGCCGTTGTACTTTCCGGCATTCTCCAGGAGCTGTCTATATTTCTGAGATGAGGTATTGTAACTAATTACACTATTTACATTGTTCAGAGTGTCCTCATGTTTGTAGCCATATTCACGACGATTCGTCCGTTGTACGTCCCGGCATTCTTCAGGATCTGTCAATATTTCTGAGATGAGGTTTTGTAACTATTTACACTATTTACATTGTTCGGAGGATTGTCCTCATCTTTACAGCCATATTCACAAGGTTTCGGCCGTTGTACGCTCCGGCATTCTTCAGGTGATATTTTTTTTTAATTTCGAACCGAACCCAGAATAGTCATTCTGTATGTCAATCTTCAGAAATGCCAACATACAAAAGCTAGGCTACATGCCGTTTCCACCCGTGTCCTGGGCATGACGATAAGCTACATACGGCAGCAAGGCCTAGGATTGGGTGCGGGGCGTGGAACCACCTCTTAATTGCTGTTGTTCCCAGGTTCACCCAAACCCGAATTGGTAGCACCTGCAGTACAAGCTATAGGCAAATAGTAAACCTCCAAATTGGTGACAATTCACTATGAAAGTATAAATATACATTTTTATAATAAAATACCAGCAATAAATTAATAGTGAAAAAATTTCCAGCAATAGATTTTAATATCTGTCTATATTTCTGAGATGAGCTATTATGTACACTATTTACATTATTCGGACTATTGTTATCATCTTTGTTGCCATATTTATCACAATGTTTCGGCCGTTGTACGCCCCGGCCTTCTTTAGGTAGTTGGAATGTCGAACTGAACCCTTTAATGCGCTCGCTGGGGTAGACTGTTCTAGTTCCACGTCCTGTCACTGGATCTAACCAACGCCTTAAGGGACACATGGCAAATAGTTGTGAGTTCAATACCTGGTTAAGGCAGTGGAGAACTTGGAGAGGTGAATTAACAGGAGATAACTGATAACTGACATCCATTAGACATGGCACGTGGAACTAGATCAGTCTATCCCAAATAAAGGGTTCAGTTCGACATTCCAACAACCCGAAGAAGGCCAGAGCGTACAACGGCCGAAACGTTGTGATAAATATGACAACAAAGATGAGAACAATAGTCCAAATAATATAAATAGTGTATATTTTAATAGTAAAAAAAATATACCAATGCTCCCAAGAAAATTAAATTTCGGCATTAAATGACCCACAAGGTGTTGATATGCCATTAAACAAACAAATCTAATCAAACCTCACAAGAAAATTAAATTTCAGCATTACATGACCCACAAGGTGTTGATATGCCATTAAACAAACAAATCTAATCAAACCTCCCAAGAAAATTAAATTTCGGCATTAAATGACCCATAAGGAGTCGATATGCCATTAAACAAACCAAATCAAATCTTTACCACTCTGTCATACTTGCCTTCAGTATGACCTGTGAGTGTCAAATTTTCCAATCCCTCTTTCCTCATTATCCTCCAAGTAATTCCTGCTGTTTCTTTCTAATTCTAAGAATAAGCTTTCTGTTTGCTTCTCTTTTCCTTAAAACTTCTTCATTGCTCATATTATTCTCATGATCCTTCTGTAGAGCCTCATCTCTGTTGTCTTTAGTTTGATTTTCATCTGTAAGGAAATTGTCCAGCATTCACTGTCATATAGGATAATACATTTTACATAGCAGTTCAGCGCTTTCCCTTGTTTCTAACAAAATGTTCATGTTTCTTAATACTTTGCTAAGCTTTTGGAAGACATTTTTGCTCTGAATACTCTGTGAAAAATTGTGTCAAGGCATAATATAAACTATAGAAAAATCTTATATTCAGTCGATACGAAGCAATCAAAAAGTTAAATATTGAATTTACGTTAGCTGCTCAGTCAGTTAATTACCATACGACATACATTCTTGGACGATCCTGTTTCTTTCGAACCATGACTGACGAGACAGAAGATTTTCCCGCTGAAGACTGCAATTTCTTTATGCGATAGACTGGTTACCAACCAAGACTATAGAACCCAGTCTGTACTCTATTCAACCTATAACAACTACAAAGACTAAAAAGTCAGTGCGTATTATACACGCAACATTGAACACGGATAAATTTGGTAGCTAATTTTCAGGGTTTCATGAGTACTCACACACACACACACAAACATTAAGTTCGATTTTATCTTTTTTTAAAAACTCTTCAAGACCGAGAAAACGTATTTCTAAGATTTTTTTTTATCTTAATTTCAAAATCGTTTTAGAAATGAATAAATATTGCCACTATATAATCGATTTTTTTCATGCTTCTACGGCAGTTTTCAGGTAGTTTGCGGCCATTTTTTACTGGCCAGAGTGAGAGCCTATAGCTGGCTACCACGAATAAAAAAGGAAGATTCTATTGGCCAGCTTGAGAGCCAACAGCTGACTGATAGGAATGTTAACTAGCATGCTAGTATGCAAAAAAAAATCGATAGCTGCATTCGTCACAAGTGGGAAAATTTAAATCTACATGGCTCTTTACTCCAATTGGCTCATTCGCTTGCTTAATCTCAACATTGATTCTGATTCCGGAGAACTGGATTGGGTGTGAAAAAGTATTTGTTGTTAACATTTTTTTTCATTCGGTTTTTCCAGTTACGAGTCCTTTTTTAAAGCTGATCGTTTTGTCTTCATTTTGTTTAGTTCTTTTTTCGTAACAGATTTAATGTTTAGCATAGAGCTTAGAAAAAATTCGCAGTGTGAGATAGGCAAGAAGTAAAGCGGGTAGCAACATCAGCACGGCAAAGGGCACTCCTTTAAAGGCAAGGAAGGGCAAAAATATTTTAAGTGAAGTGATAGCGATTGCTGTATGAGTCGTACGATTTTTGAATCAAGCACGGGCAACGCCGGGCCATGCTGCTAGTGTTTAAAAAAAATTGGCACTTCGCAACTAGTAGCTAGAAAGTTCAAGCCTATTCGATAGATTCAAAATTCGGTTTGGTTTGGTTTGGTTTGTTTTACAGCATATCAACCTCAATAGGTTATTTAATGCCGATAAGATTTTTATTGCTGGTAATATTTTTTCAAAATGCATTGCTGGTAATATTGTTTTCCAAAAACGTTTAGCTGGTAATAATGTATTGCTGATAATTTTTCTTCAAAAATTCATTGCTGGTAATAATTTTTACAAAAATGTATTACTAGTATTAAAAACTATTTTTACCCATTTTAACTCCAGTTTGGTGGCAAACTATTTGCCCACAGATGGGACCCTAACAGGCGCTACCACCCCGGGTTATGGTGGACCTGGGAACATCATCAATTAAAAGGTGGTTTCACGCTTCTCAAAACCTCCTGATCAGAGGCCTTGTTACCGGATGTAGTTTATCGTCATCCACAGGACGTCAAAAATTGTTTGTTTGTTTTTTTTGTTTTTTGTTTTGTATTTTTTTTTTGTTGCCTGGATTAAAGAAATAAATATCAAATTATTTCTACTCATTTTCTTGTTTCTTTTTTTTTTCATTATTTAATTTTGAAAAACACAATCTATTCTTTAATTTAGATTTCCAGATAACTTTTAATTAATTAAAATTTCCGACAAATACATTTTAAAATAAATTATCAAATATTTTGAATAGTTTTCTTTTTCTTTTCTTTTTTCCTGTTCTTTATAGCATTACATTGAAATTAACTTTTTCGTGTCGTTACAGCTACGATTTATTAACCAAATTTATCAAAGTTTCCATTCATTCTAAACATCATATATGAAAGTAAATCAATAAATCCGTAGCTTAATGACGGAAATGTATTTATTTTTACACGATAAATAGCTATTTTTCAACGTAATGAGTTTCTTTGTCAATGCTCTTAATCCAATGGGGAATATTAATCACATAGAAAAGAGAAAAAGGCAGGAAGTATACTCCTATAGAAAAAAAAAGTTAAATCTTTTGTGCCGAAGTGCAAAATTCCGATAAAAAAAATTGTCTGCACTCCATAGAACATTTGTGAAAAGTCAGTGGGAAGAATTGCTTTTCCTGCAACAAAAGAAATAATAATTTACAATGGAATATTTCTTAAATCTATGAATCATCAGCTAATTATTAGATTTCAGTAGTTTTATTTTTTATATCTTAATTTCAAAATCGTTTTAGAAATGAATAAATATTGCCACTATTTTGTTTCCTTATTTATTTTTGTAAAATGTTAATGAGGAAAACTAGAGAGAGAAATAGAGAAGGTCAAAGGGGAAAACGAGAGAGAGAAATAGAGAAGGTCAAAGGGGAAAACGAGAGAGAGAAGGTTAAGTATGAAAACGAGAGATAGTGATAGGGAAGTTCAAAGGGGAAAACGAGAGAGAGGGAGAAAGAGAGGGAGAAGGTCAAAAGAGAAAACTAGAGAGATAGATATAGAAGGTCAAAGTGGGAAACGAGAGAGAAAGAAAGAAAATTGTTAATGAGGAAAATGAGAGAGAGAGAGAAAATGTTAACGAGGAAAACGAAAGAGAGATCAAATGTTAATGAGGAAAACGAGAGAGAGAAAGAGTGAAAATGTTAATGGAGAGAGAGAGAGAGAGAGAGAGAAAATGTTAATGAGGAAAACGAGAGATAGATTTCGGTAGTAAATAACCCATAGAGGTGTTGATATATGGACGGGAACATAACTTCATTAATGTTGACTAAGTGCTGTGCAAGGCTCTCGGAATAATTCAACCATTTTTTCTTTCGAAGAGAAATTTTCACACAGCACAAGTATCGATCGAATAAGACAAGAGGCGAACTATTCTCAAACAATGAGTGCTGCAGAATGACTGGGAATCGGTAAAATGGCGGCAGACTGCAGTAGGTTACACCAGCACATAACTTCATTAATGTTGACTGAGTGCCATGCAAACCTTTTTTTCTTTCCGGAAATAGTCTGTTTGTTTCTTTTTGTATTTAGCGGCATATCAATATCTGTATGGGTTATTTACTACCGAAATGTAAATATTTTGAAAGAAATTTTATTTTATTTTATTGAAGTTAATAAAGGTTTTAATGATACAAGTTCTACTAATTAACCCATAGTTGGGAGGGGAAGAGGTGGGTTCATACCTTTCCCAATATTATTTGCGAGCAAGTAAATGTAACGAACCTAACTGGAACTGGAACTCGGCTCTCCAATTAACAATTCTGAGCTATTATCCATTACACCACCGGCACATCTAAGTATAGAGCAATCGGTATTCCCAAGTGGTCACCCATCTAGGTTCTGACCAGACGGTGTTGCCTAACTTCTGTGATAGCGTTGATTTGTTTCCGAATATTTTCGATCTGCTTTTCGTTAAATCTGAGGAAACAAAGAGGTCACCGTTATTAGGATTTTCAACTACTTACTTCGTAAACTTGTCTCGGATACCCATTTTCCACTGGGCACTGAATTCGATCCCCGACGGGATTTCGTTATCTAGATTAAGTTCTTCTGTTTTGTTTTTTTGTTGTTGTTTTTTTGTTTATGTTTGGGGGGGGTTTGTTTATTCTTTATTTTTTTAACTTTTTCATTGACTGAATCCGATCGAAGTATTTTCATTTCGATTATGCTCGAAACGCAACGAGTCCTTTAAAGTTTTTGTTTTCTTTCTCCTACGTGACTTGATATTTCTATTCTCTCTCTCTCTCTCCTCTTTTCCCCGCCTCTCCCCCTCTCTCTGTCTCTTTTCCCCCTTTAACCTTCTCTGTCTCTCTCTATCTCTCGTTTTCCCCTTTGATGTTTATCCCTCACGCTCTTTCTCCCCTTTGACCTTCTATCTCCCGTTTACTCTTTTGACCTCTCTCTCTAGTTTTCCACTTTGAATATCTCTATCTCTCGTTTTCATATTCAACCTCGTCTCATTCGTTTTCCCACTTTGACCTTCTCTCTTTTTGCCTCTCCCGTTTTCCTCTTTGACCTTCTCTCTCTCTCGTTTTCTCATTTGACCTTCTCTCTCTCTCTCTCTCTCTCTCTCTCGTTTTCCCCTTTGACCTTTTCTCTAGTTTTTCCCTTTAACCTTCTTTATTTTCTTTTCTTTCACGTTTTCTTTAACGTTTTTGTTTTCTTTCTCCTACGTGACTTAATCTTTCTATTCTTTCTCTTTCTCGTTTACCCCTTTGACCTTCTCTCTCCCTCTCGTTTTACCCATTTGACTTCTCTCTCTCTCGTTTTCCTCTTTGATCTTCTCTTTCTCTCTCTCTCTCTCTCTCTCGTTTTCCTCGCTCTCGTTTTCCACTTTGACCTTCTCTCTGACTCGTTTAAGCTGTATGTCTTTTTAAATCGACTTCTTTCATTCATTTTCATCTTCCGATAATCGCTCGCCTCATTAGCAATATCGTCCGACATCATATATATATATATATACATATACATATATATATATATATATATATATGCGTGTGTGTGTGTGTGTGTGTGAGCTTCACTATCTAATTGGTTCTTCAAACACTCCTGTATACGTTTTATTATTATTATTATTATTATTATTATTGGCCCATTATATCAAAATCCGTAATTCAATTTCGTCTATACCAATGCTTACGCGGCAGTCGGTATCTGTACCTATATTCGGAAGTGGCCCCATCTCATTAGTGAACAAACAATTATATGGACATCCGCATATCTCTTATTGCTGTAAACGTTATAATTGGTAGTTCATATTTGGATAAAAGTAGTCTCCCTAATGGAGAAAAAGGTTCAATAGAGGTTCGATTCCTGTCGGGAAGCATATTTTCTTTAGTATGACTTACCAATCGCTAAATTGGCTGACGTTAATTCCACGGTTTAAAATATCAATGAATATGAATAAATATTCGATGACGATCACGAAACCCGTAACCCATTAGGGTCGCAAGAGCATCACAAATATTTTATCCGCAGCAGCAGTAGTAGTTCCCTTTCAAGGCTGCTTTTGAACTCAATTTTTTCTTCTCCTAGACTGGTTGACACCCAATCCTATAGGACCCATAGCTAGATAAAGAAGAAATGGATTCCTACCTTTCCCAAGCACGTAAGTGAATGCAATAAACTCGACTGGAATTCGAACACGGCTCTTCTATTCACAACTCCACACCGATATCCATTACCCCATAGACACTCCGATAAATATTATGTTTCTAATAATTGCTTAAATGAACTAAAGGGCATATTTTTAATTCGATATTTTTATTACCTTCAAACGTTGTCATTTATTAAACAGTGTGCGTTACGTGTATCGCCCCACGCCTCCGAGGAATTAGAATAAAGAAAAAGCGTTCGCCGGCCTCCTTTCGAGAAGAAGCACATTGGATCAAATTGTAGTTTCCTTGACAAAAAGGTACGCAGGTTCAATTCCTGCCGAGGAAGAAGTCTCGAATGTGCAGACAGACAGGCGTAATGAACACTGTTTAATAAATAAAAACAGAGCGTCCATTTCAAATACAAAGCATCCGCTATAATAATGTATGAAGTAACATATATGTGTGTGTTTATGTGCGCACTCGCGTACACACACACACACACACACACACACACATATATATATATATATATATATATATATGTGTGTGCACACACGATTGTGTATATATATATATATATATATATATATATTGATTGATTGATTGATTGATTGATTAATTGATTGATGTATATGATTTTTTACGGCTTATCAAACTTTTGCATGTTATTTGAAAGCCAGAAAATATTCTTAGATTGTAAAAATTAGGAATTAATAATTATTTACTGATAGAGGTTCTACTAATTAACCCATAGCGGGCGATAAGAGATTAATTCATTCCATTCCCTAGCATATTTGCGCGTCAGTAAATATAACGAACCCGACTGGAATTTGAACTTGGTTTTATGATTTCTAATTCCGAGCCGTTATCCATTACACCACGCGGTCACCCATCTTGGTACGAACCAGGGTCGATATTGCTTAACTTCGATGATCGCACGAGTACCGGTGTATAGACTTAACCCTATATATATCCAAGTACCTTGGGTAATGTAATCTCAGAATATATATGGTTATGGGGGTCCAGCTCCAAAACCCTAGGAGGAGTTCGATAATAACAAAACAGATAGATAGAGGTTAAAATTTTATATATATAGATTAGATAAATAATGGTTGGTGATGCTTTATCCAATAGTAAATTATTATTATTATTATTATTATTATTACTTTGATATGAAATAGACTTGATTTTAAAATCTGCAATAAAAGACAATTCTCGATTTCTTTGACCAGTTGTAATTGTTAAATGTCGGTTTATCCCTTGTTTCCTGTTTAGGATTGGGCTTCCGGTTCCTTCTAGAGGCCTGCTTCAGCTCTGTGCCCCTAACATCTGCGTCTGAACTCTGAAATTTTATTCAATAACTATTTATTTCATTTTATCTATTTTTCTCTCCTCTATCAATCGGAGTAGCTAGATTCGCCTAACGTCCGTTTTACAATCCGCCTCGGTCTTTTAAACAGGAGTAGAGGTTTATCTCTTGTTTCCTGTCACGAATTGGATTCCGGTTCCTCCTAAAGACCACCTCAACTCTAAACTCCTAACTGTTGACCTTACTTACGCTAATACAACTCTAGACAATAACTGTCTACTTTGTGACTTTGGGGCCTTGTATTGGGTGAACAGTAGGTAAATATATATATATATATATATATATATATATATATATATATATATTATATGCAGGAATGGGTAGGAAACAATGTACATACACGCACAAATACCTACACTTACGTAAGTACATTTATTCCTAATGTGTTATAAATACAGTGATTAATGTTATGAAATAGAGATATAAGTATATATTGGTGAATATACATAATATCCAAGGTCGAAAACACTACTCGGAGTTTCAAGCAGCTATTGCAAACTTCAGATATTAAATTCTCATCTGAAGATGGTATAACTGCATGAAACTCCGAGTAGTGTTTTCGACCTTGGATATTATGTATATACACTAATATATATATATATATATATATATATATATATATATATATATATATATATATATATACGTATGTATAAAGGCCCAGCGTGCCACTTAATCTAGGACGAACCATGTCCATTCCCTTCGTATTCTGCGAGTAAGAAGAAAGTTCCATTCTGATGGATTCTAGCCAGGAAATGATATTTTGTGGAACAGGCCCCCGAGTAGATGCTTTCTCGATTACGACAATCGAAACCTCTTCAAGTCTCGGGTTATCTTTTCTACATATCCTGATAAACGGCACTTAATTCCGCTTCAGTTTTACTCATAAAACCAGATTCAGTAACCTTGAGTGATTTTGGGGGTCTTGTAATGGGTAAAAATTAGAAAAAGAAAAAGATTCCAGTGGGAACCTAAAAAAGAGTTTTTTTTTTCTTTAATGTTAACTTTTTTTTTCGGTAACATTCATTTTTTTTTTAAATAAAAATCGACAAAGTTTCTATTTGTCTGGTTCCCGCAATCGAATTTGATTTTTAGCGTTTAATTCAGACAGATTTTGATTTTATTGATCTCAGGGGGTGGGTGAGTAGGGAAAAAAACGCTTTTTATCAATACTCTTTAAGACTGAAAATTAGATTTACCGATTGAGCCAAGATTACTTGGCAAACACTCATCAATAAAGAGAACGATGCGAGATTTTTTTATGTATTTTCCGGAGGGTGAAAGTTCGTGGGGTTCATTTCACAGTGTCGGAGTCAGAGTAACACAAGTCTCTTTTCACAAATGTATATAGCTAGACTCATATTATGAAATACTTCTTTACTAGTGTTTCCTTTAAATGATTACATACTCGCCCTCGATCCCCCGCTCTCTCTCTCTCTCTCTCTCCATCTCAATCTGTTCATATCTATCTATCTATCAATCTATCTCAATAATTATATCTATCTATTTAATGATCATATCTATCTAATGATCATATCTATCTACGTTCATATCTATCTATCTAATGTTCATATCTATCTATCTATCTATCTATCTCAATGATCTATCAATTTCAATGATCATATCAATCTAATGACCATATCTATCTATCTAATGATCATATCTATCTATCTCAATGATCTATCTATCAATCTCAATGCTCTATCTATCTATCTATCTATCTATCTATTTAATGATCATATCTATCTATCTATCTATCTATCTATTTAATGATCATATCTATCTATCTATCTATCTATCTATTTAATGATCATATCTATCTATCTATCTATCTATCTATCTATCTATCTATCTCAATGATCTATCTATCTATCTATCTAATGTTCATAGCTATCTATGTTCATATCTATCTATATGAGAAAAAAAGATATATAATCTTTTTATATATATTAAGAACAATTTTAGGTATAAGACGTATGACAAAGTGGAAAAAGTTATCGAGAGACGGATTGAGTTCTTTAGGACTTCATCGGACTAAGTTTACGTTGATGTGTTTCCACGAATGAAAAAGGGCGCTACATCCATATTCTTGCAACGTTTCACTATTCTTGACAGATCTTTTATTATTAAAGTGATTGCAACATAAACAAAAGGAAAAAGAATCTAAATGATATTGGCTATAGATTATATGTCAAATACTTATATTAAATAATAAAAGAAATTAATATAAAGTTTACAGCGTCTCCTCTCCATCATGTGCATGTGTAGTCACATCAATGCAAACATAAACTTAGTCCGATGACGTCCTAAAAGACGAAACATTTCCCACAATATATCTCTATCTATAAAAGGGTGTGTGTGTGTGTGTGTGTGTGTGTGTGTGTGTAACGAATGCACGACCCCATTTTTGAACGGATCTGCACCAAAATTTACATGCACATGCTCCAAGTTAGTGGGAAGGACAAGACCGAGTTTGCGTTTCCCAACCCCCATCGATAGTGGAAATAATCGATTTTTTTATTGCTTCTACGGCAGTTTTCATGTAATTTGCGGCCATTTTCTACTGGCCAGAGTGAGAGCCTATAGCTGGCTGCCACGAATAGGCAGGAAGATTCTATTGGCCAGCGTGAGAGCCAACAGCTGACTGACACGAAGGTTAACTAAAAAAAATCGATAGCTGCACTCGTAACCAAGTGAGAAAAATTTAAATCTACATGGCACTTTACTCCAGTTGGCTCATTCGCTTGCTTAAACTCAACGTTGATTCTGATTCCGCAGAACTGGGTTGGGTGTGAAAAAGTATTTGTTGTTAACATTCTTTTTTCATTCGTTTTTTCCAGTTATGAGACCTTTTTTTAAAGCTGATCGTTTTGTGTTCATTTTGTTTAGTTCTTTTTTCGTAACAGATTTAATGTTTAGTATAGAGCTTAGAAAAAATTCGCAGTGTGAGATAGGCAAGAAGTAAGGCATGTAGCAACATCAGCACGGCAAAGGGCACTCCTTTAAAGGCAAGGAATGGCAAAAATATTTTAAGTCAAGTGATAGCGATTGCTGTATGAGTCGTACGATTTTTGGATCAAGCACGGGTAACGCCGGGCTATGATGCTAGTATATATATATATATATATATATATATATATATATATATATATATATAGAGAGAGAGAGAGAGAGAGAGAGAGAGAGAGAGAGAGGGAGAGAGAGAGACGCGGCCGAGTGGTTAGAACGTTCGCATTCTGACAATGAGACCCGAGTCGACTTGTCAGGAAGGAGACTTCCTGATGTTATCGGACTGTAGGGCTCGATCCCAGCGTGCGGCACCTTTCACCCAACCACTGTGCTAGCTCGAAGTCACAAGTCATTGTGGCCGAGGGCTAGAGTGTGCTGGCGTTGTTCAAATAGTTGATCACGCTAGATAACACGCTCTTTCCCATAAACTGTAACTAAGGTCTGCTCAGCTCAGTATAAACCACAGGTGGGCTCTGTGGATGTGGAATAAGCACAAATGCTCCTGAGCAAGCATCTGCAATTGAGATTGGCTAGCCGCCCTATTAGACAGGTATCCTCGAATACGAGTGGCCAGCTATATATATATATATATATATATATATATATATATATATATATATATATATATATATATATATATATATGTATATATATATATAATATTAGTGGTCAATATACACACACATTATATATATATATATATATATATATATATATATATGTGTGTGTGTGTGTGTGTGTGTGTGTGTATATATATATATATATATATATATATATATATATATATATATATATATATATATATTCCCAAGAGGATAGAATCCAGGTAGAACTCAGTGTCCAGGACTGAGTAAGGATATAATAAAAAGGCTTAAACACTAATATTCCATGGTTATAATTTATTACATTGGAATCGTAATCACGATCCAATTCATCCGACCTACAAATTCAAAAAGAAATCGGAAAATATAACTCCGGGTATAAAAAATAAAAAATGAGATTTTAGTGATAGTGGATGTGTGGGAGTGGGAAACAACTGTGAGAAGGAAATGTATGAAATATTTAGAGAGGGGTAACAGAAGAAAGAAGAACAGGAAAGGCCTAAAGGTGAAGGTGGGGATTAAAATTTAAGTTCTCTCTGTTAAATTTTAATCCCCACCTTCACCTTTAGGCCTTTCTGTCCTTCTCTCTTCTGTTACCCCTCTCTCTAGAGCTTTCATACATTTCCTTCTCACACTTGTCTCTCACTCCCACACATACACTATCACTAAAATCTTATTTTTTATTTTTTTATACCCGGAGTTATATTTTCCGATTTCTTTTTGAATTTGTAGGTCTGATGAATTGGATCGTGATTACGATTCCAATGTAATAAATTATGACCATGGAATATTAGTGTTTGAGCCTTTTTTATTATATATATATATATATATATATATATATATATATATATATATATATATATATATATATATGTATATATATATATGTATATATATATATATATATGTGTATATATACATATATATATGTGTGTATATATATATATATATATATATATGTATATATATATATGTGTATATATATATATATATGTATACATATATATATATATATATGTGTGTGTGTGTGTGTGTATATATATATATATATATATATATATATATATATATATATATATATATATATATATGTATGTTCCGTTTGTACGTTATTTTTATAGATATACATTATTTCAGTAAATGCTCTGTATGTTTTTTTTTAATTAAACAGTATTAATTGCATTTAACGGCCTGAATGTTCGAGAAATTTCGTAGAAAATATGCGCTCTCCGAAAGGAATCGAACCTGTAACCCTAATGAGAACCATCATTTGATCTGATGTGTTGTTAATCATACAGCCACATTAGATAAATGGAATTTAATACTGTTTAATTTTTTTTAAAAAGAGAGAGAGCATTTACTTAAATAAATTATATATATATAAAATAACGTATAAACAGAAAATATATTAAATAATTGTCGGACTTAGTCCATTTCATAATATATATATATATATATATGTGTGGGGGGGCAGCATATTTTCATTCAAACAGTTTTGGTTAAATAATTTAGACATATTATGTCTATTTATTTTGGTTTCGATCCTTTCAAATCCACGGATTAATTTCCTGGTATCTGTGGATTAAGAAAAGTATCAAAATTTTCTATTAAATAATTTTTATTTTCCCCAAGTACTTTCAATCTCATCTTCAGTGGGTTAAATTGTCTGTGAATTAAACGTAAAGATAGTAGCTGGACACTCGAATCCGAATATGGCGGTCTGATAAGGCGGCTAATTAATCCCCGTTGCAGACACCGGCTCACGCACAGTTTTTGTTTGTTCAACACCCACAAAACTTGCCTATGGTTTATACTGCAACTATGCTGGACGGGATAGTTTCTAGGATAAAAATGATCAACTAGCCAGTACGCTCAAACCTCGGCCACGATGACTTGTGACTTGATGCTAATACAACTATTGACAGACAATTTTGTCTAATCATTTTCCCTCACAAGGCTTGGGTGAACCTGTAGTATGGTACTCTGGTACTTCCCAAATATACCGCACGCTGGGCAATGATATTTATAAATATCATTTAAGAAACACTCGCTTCACTGACAGCAAAACGATGAAATTCAATAATCTAAATTGTTTGTCCATATTATTATATAATATAACATAAATTGTTAGTAAAATTGTATGCGCATGTCCGTGCCTGTGACTGTTTATGTTTTAAATGGTAGAAGCACATGAATTAACCCACATGCATCACAGACATACACATATACATTTACGATAATATATACATTTACGATAATATATACATTTACGATAATATATATTCAGTTTAAATACAGGAATCATTTTAAAAAAAAGGGTTCAAAAGGCTGCACATATCGGCTTATACACATTTCCTATCACCCAAGGGTTGTTGCCAGACAGAAAGTTTTTTCCTGGGTATGACGATAAACTAAATCCGGCAGCAAGGCTTCTGATCGAGAGGTTTTGGGGAGCATGGAACTACTTCTTAATTGCTGTTGTTCCCAGGTCCACCCAAACCCGGGATGATAGCACATGTTAGGGTCCCAATTGTAGACAAATAGTTAATCCCCAAAATGGTGTCAAAATACTATGAAAATATAAAGGTACATTGTTATTACCAGCAATATATTTTTGTAAAAAATTTAAATAATTAACACATTAAATTTTTGTAAAAAAAAAAAAATATCACCAGCAACAAATTTTTGTAAAAGAAATTACTAATACTCCCAAGAAAATTAAATTTCACCATTAAATGACCTATACGGAGTTGATATGCCGCTAAACAAACAGACAGCAAACAGACAGAAAAGTAAATTAGTCCTCGTGACACAGACCCCTATTTCAATTTTATTAAATTCTGTTTTCGCATGTTTTTGTGAGTGAACATGTACGCATGTTTGTGTGAGTGAATTTATATATTCATTCATTGAGAAACCTAAAAGTATATGCATATAATATATATAATTCAATTTATTACCAGATAATTTCCGAAAGATTCAATAAAAAAACTTACCAGTGTTATTTTTATGGTTTAAGAAATTAAATCATTTCCTTATCTCTAACGTTATGATTTTATTGCTCAGCCCAGCGTAAGTGTTGTCCAGACTGAGTAGGTAGGTAACATATTATTTAAATATCTTATTTCAACGTTAGTAAAATTGTATGCGCATGTCCGTGCCTGTGACTGTTTATGTTTTAAATGCTACAAGCACATGAATTAACCCACATGCATCACAGACATACACATATACATCACATTATATTAAAAGTCGAATACAGACATTGTGTGACGGACAGAGAACAAGGTCTTTTTTTTATGATATAGATTTAGTGTCTGAGCAAGTAATGGAGGCGCGCCAATCAGGGTTAGAAATCATAAACACTGTGTAAAGCATTGAAACAATAAAGCGGCGATAACAGACAAACGAAATAATTACTTAAGAAACTAATAAAACATCCCTTTGAAAAACCGTGAGAATAAAATAATACAATCTCAGTGTCCGTTTGAAACATCAATAATAGGAAGAAGTAAAAAAAAATTCATGCATGTGCAAACGTGAAAGTGAAAAATAACAAATGTGTCTGACGTAACAAGCAGACGACATCGCGAATAGAGATTTGACGAGTGAACTGACTGATGTAAGAGGGCTTCAAACATAGCTACAATTATTTAAAATATAGTATAATTCGCCTAAAAATATGGAGAATGAATAAATAAATAAAATATTAATAAAAAAAGTGTACTCTATCACAAAATGATGGGATTATTCACACTTACGTATAACATTATCACGTAAAAGAAAAAATATAATGTGTTTATTGTATGACGTCGTTCTCTTAAAGTAAGCCAAGACATATTGATTTGGCTTTTACATAGTTTATGTGTCTATGAGATTTTTTTTCTGAGCATTGTACAATAACAAAAAAGAAAAATGAAAGACCTTTACAATTTCCGCTAACAGAAATTGAAAGCGGTATTATTTTAACTTTGAGGTTATATTAAACCTGCCTGTATGCCTTTGAAAATCGTAATAATTCGCTCTGTTTTTTCGGTTCCTATTAGTTGTTTGATAGCTAATGCTAATTATTCATATCTATTTATTTGTAGTTAATAGCTAGCCAAATAAACCATCCACTTTTTGCGTTGTTGACGAAGGAAATATTAGCTTTTTGAACATCAACTAAATAACGGAGCTTTTAGTATATGAGATGATTATGCCAATGAGCACATTCACTCGCTCTTCCCCTTTATATTAAAGAACCTGGTTAACTTTTTGTTTTGAAAGATTTTAAAAATTGTTGAATGGGTATTCTCCATGTTGTTTTTTTGAGATTCCCATAAAATACAGTGCTGCACGATAAAAGTGACTCACCTGATTTTTTTTTTTTACTAAATGTTCTCTTCTGCAAAAGTTGAGCTAAATTCAAAGGATAAGCGATCTAAAATCCGAAGAAGAATCTTTGAAAGCTCTTTGAATTTAGCAGTAAGTACTGTCAAGCATACGTTCAGTATAATGTTCTGGGGATGCTTTTCTTTTCATGGAACTGGTTTCTTAAAACCTATTGAAAAGAACCTCAGGAGCGAGCAATACAAGAGAATTTTAGAGTCTTGTCTGCTCCCTTCTGCTAAAAGGGTGCAAATCGACCCCACCAAGTTCATTTTTATGCAGGATAATGCTCTCTGTCACAAATCAAAATTGATGAAAGAATAATTTGATGAGAAGCAGGTGTTATGACATGGCTACCCCAATCTCCTGACCTCAACCCCATAGAAAACTTATGGAGCATTATAAAGTACAGGCTCTCGAGAAAGCAGTTGAGCAACAAAGAGGATTTGATTGTGAATTTCATATCCGAATGGAATTCAATGCTTGGAGATAAGATTTGCCAGAACCTAATCAAGTCAATACTAAAAAGAGTTGAAAATGTTATTCAAAATAAAGGAGGACCCATAGATTATTAAATATTTCGAACTATATTACCTATTATAAATAAATTATACCTCTATTATTCTTTATTTAAAGCTGTTCGGTTATGTTTCTATTGATTACTAGTTGCAGGAAATAAGCGAGTCACTTTTTTGCACAGAGTTTTTCCCCTAAATCTCATTTATATCCAAAATTATAATTATCAATAGAATACCTTAGGGTGAGTAAACTTTTTTTTACTAGGTGGTCGGGAAGGGGTCTTTATATTAGTAAGATTAAAAATTAGTTTGACCCCAAAAACAATAGGTGAAAAAATTTTAAGTAAAAAAAAATTAGGCGAGTCATTTTTATCGAACAGCACTCTATATAACCTAAAATAACTTGACCGACATAAGTAATAAATCAGATTTTAGTTTACCTCGCATTAGCTTAGAAAAGGAATTTATCAAGTACACAAAAATAAAAGACAAGGGTGAGCAATCTCGCCGGATTTATTCAAATATACATCGAGTGATCTTAAAAGCGAATTCCTACCAGGATCTATTACGACCTGACTCAATCTCGACAACATATGATATGCTGTCGGCGCTTTGTTCATAGCAATCTCAGAAAGGAAACTGCAAGAACTTCTAGACAAAGCCGTAAAGGAAAGAGAGGGAAAAAGCACTACTAACCGGAAGAAGCCCAAGAAGAAAGATACGAATTAGAGGCGAATCAAGCCAATGTAGAAATTGGGGAAAATGTGACACAGAAATTCGAAAGTACATTGGAATATCTAAAGATGCCTTCCAAAAGATAAACAAAGTATCAAGAAACAGGAAAATTTTGTTAGAAAAACAAGAAAGACTGCTGAAACCCTATGTCAAATCTGACTGTCGCAATGGCAGCGACTGCAGAACAATTCCTTTACATATGAAGAGGAGAAAAAGGGCAACAGAGAGTTGGATCTACAGAAGGATGCTGAGAATACCATGAACGGAGCATGTAAGCAACGAGGAAGCTTTAAGGAAAATAGGAGATTAAAAGAACACTTGAAATTAGAGTAGAAAAAAGAGAGCTGAAATTTCCGGGACATATAATGAAGAAAGAGGGTTTAGAGAAGTTAACACTCACTGGACGTATTGAAGGCAAGAGAGGTAGAAACAGCGATTAACCTACCCATCGAATGGGTAGCAGAATTCTAGTATTAACGAGATCTATATCGACTTTTTTACCCTAGTGTGTAAAGCGACCTTAATGTAAATCAAACTTATGAGTACTTTTTTTATCCTAGTGTAAATCGAACCTATGTCTACCTTTTTGACTCTAGTGTAAATCAACCCTATAACTACTTTTTTAAACCTGGTGTAAATCGTACCTATGTCTACCTTTTTTACCCTAGTGTTAATCGAACCTATGTCTACCTTTCTGACCCTAGTGTAAATCGAACTTATGACTACCTTTTTTACTCTAGTGTAAATCGAACTTATGACTTCTTTTTTTACCCTAGAGTAAATTGAACCTGTGTCTACCTTTTGGACCCTAGTGTAAATCGAACCTATGTCTACCTTTCTGACTAATGTCATCCAGTGAACCAGACCTATGTCTGCCTGTCTGAGAAGTGTATGTATTGAAACTATGTCTATCTTTTTGCCACACTAGCCTGCAAGATGCATATCGTGGTGTAATAGATATCGGCTCGGAATTAGAAATCGGAGAGCAATGTTCGAATTCCGGTTGGGTTCGTTATATTCACTTGCGCGCAAATATCCTTGAAAAACGTATGAATCCATCTTTTCTTCCACAACACCTATGGGTTAAATAGTACGACAGACCGAGTTCTATAGCCTTGGTTGGTAACCAGTCTATCGCAGAAAGAAACGGCAACCCACTGCGGGAAAATCTTCTGCCTAGTCAGTTATGAATCGAAAGAGACATCATCGCCCAAACGAGTATCCCGTATGGCTCTTAATTGACACTCTAAAACAGACATGTCCCTCGCTTTTTTTTATTCCTGTTTGAAATCGAACTTATGTCTATAGTTTTGAATCTAGTCTAAACTGTACCTATGTCTACCTATTTATTCATTACCTGTGACTTTTGCCTTATATGACTAATATTAGACATTAAATAATAAGGCATATCTTATCCTAAACAGTGTTGAAAGACCGTTTAATATTCAGTCATCATTTAGATTTTTAAAAATAACAATTAAAATGAGTGTTTTCTTCTTCTTATACAACTCGTCGACTACACACAGATCTGTTATAAACACTTAAAACTTCAAAGATATGAGTAAGATTTCACAAAAGAATATACTATATTTTGTAAATTGTTTTATCACCATACATAATTTAGACGCAAATCTATATATTTATACACACACACACCACTTTTTAGGAGTTTGGCCAGTTGTATGCTACATGCTTAAGAGTAAGAAATCCTACGAATTTAATATTCTCTGTTTAAATGGAAATTTTCTTTAAAAATATTGTTTACCATGAAGTCCTATAAAATTGAATTAAAGATATTATTAAACTGCGAAGTAGGTTTTTGTCAAAGTATTTTTCCAAACAAATCCGCTTCTTCAAATTTCATCGATTGCTTTGAGAAATTAAACGAAACGTAGAGTTTGCAAATCTCGACAAAAATGTCAACGATAATTTCAACAATGCTAAATACTGTGAGGATCTCAATACGCGTTAGCGTGTTGCAAAAAGTTCTAGTGAACGGAGAAATCCGAAATTCCAAACCTAGTCCACAATATAGTCTTTTTCCTTCTCAAATGTGAGTATCGTCCTTTGAATAATGTCATGTATACTCGCCTTGTAGAAATGTTTTGTTAGCTTCCTTAGCTTTGTCTGGTTTGAGGTTTTTCTGGCTTACCATTACTATTGAATAGTGTATTCAATCCGCAATGGACGCCTCATACAAAATTCGATACAAAATAATCCTACATAGGCTGTCATGTCATAAAATCAATCAAACCTATCTATCCATCTATCTTTTGAGTTTGTGCTGACTCTTCAAAATTCTTGCAGTTTTTAACGTGACGGCATATTTCATGAAAAAAAAATCACTATTTGGTTATAATAAAATTTTACAACCTGAAAATATACTGGAAACAATTAAATTTGGTCAGTTAGTTTTATTTGTTTTATTTTCTGCGGAACAACACTTGCTTGATGAAGTTGAAAATTGGAAGGCATAAAAATACAAACTATATATAAATTGCTGATGGATTGTTTTTACCCAAAGTAGAACGAAAGAGAAATTTGTACACTATTTACATTATTCGGACTATTGTCCTCATCTTTGTCACCATGTTTATCACAACGTTTCGGCCGTTGTACGCTCCAGCCTTCTTCGGGTGGTTGGAATGTCCAACTGAACCCTTTATTTCGCTTACTGGGGTAGACTGTTCTAGTTCCATGTGCTATGTCTAATGGATGCCAGTTATCTCCTGTTAATTCCCCTCTAAAAGTTCTCCACCGCCTTAACCAGATATTGAACTCACACTCTTTGGATCCTGTTACTGGATCTAACTAACGCCTTTATCCACTGTGCCATGTGTCTTGGCACAGTGGATAAAGGCGTTAGATCCAGTGACACGACCCGAAGAATGTGAGTTCAATATCTGGTTAAGGCGGTGGAGAACTTTGAGAAGGGAATTAACTGATAACTTAAGATAACTGATAACTGACATCCAGTAGACATGGCACGTGGAACTAGAACCATAAATAACTTGTAACCAATTTTTCCAGATGATTCTTTATTTTGGCTGAACTATGATAGATTTTTAAAATCTCAGAGTCATAAATGTAAGTAAAACTATGGAGAAGAAAAAAAAAGGAAACCTGTCCGGATATTTCTAAAAATGGCTAAAGAAACAGGTACAAAGAGAAATAAAAAGGGAGCAAAAGAGAGACAAAAGATTTGCTGGAAATGCAAATAAAAGAAAAAAATCTATGTCAAGAAGACAAATAAAATAAACACAACATATATAATCATAATATTGCAAATAAACCAATTCTCTTTAAGACAAGCCTTCTTTATAAAAAAAAAAAATACCAACTCTTGTATTTTTTAAAAGATAACCGGAAGTCAGAATAAAGTTGATTATCTCCCTTTGAGGATAGAAGGCACACGATCAAGTGTCCAGTTTTGTCGTAGTCGATGTAATAATAAAAATGGTATTCTGTTCAAGACGACGATCAACAAAGGGGAAACACAACTAAATAAATGCCAAAGGAGGCGGGACAGGAAAGATATATGACAATTGCAGTTAAACAGCGTGATCTTTCCCTCTCAGCCGATATATCCAGAATAAGGGTCTTGTCGGAAGTCGGTTGAAGTGTAGTTTATTCAAACAGCTCTTCATTCAAGAGGCTATTTCTTGTAGTGAAGTCCGTGATATTTGAGAAAGAGACAAAGATGGAGAGATATGGAGTAAAGAGATGAGATTCGACCCAGGGGCAAGATATGATTTTCCTGAAAGAGGTTCGTAATAACAGGCCCATTACCAGGGCGTAGCAGACAAGGGAGAATAGCAGCGACTGATAAAGATCTCAATTCGGGAATAGACCTGAATTACATTTAACGGTTCTTTCTTTCTCACGCATTCTGATTGAAGAATCGGACAAGCTAGTTTGGATAACTCGAAACCATTTTTTCTATTTATCAGTTGTTCTTTCGAAACTGTATGTCTTTCGGTGCCGACCTGTAATTGTAAAAACGAAATTTATCGTGCCGTCCACACAAGGGAACAGAGATGGAATTTAAAAAGAGAAACAAAGGATATAGAATAAAATTACGCCACTGGTATCGCCTTCTAGTTTACTTGCAGAAGGTCTTTCTTGGAATAAAATAAAAGCGGACTACATATGCCTATACAACCCACTGTCCAATCTCACCTGTCCATTTCCGCTAAAAAAACACGTTCTGGAAATTTTACCTAATTTAACTTTTATGTAAAAAGCAAAGAAAAAAATTTGCCGAGTTTGTGTCGTTGCATCTCGTCATATCATAGAACAGATATCTGTCTATATCTCTGAGATGAGGTATTACGATTACTTGCATTATTTACATTACTGGGAATGTTATCCTCATCTCCATTGCCATATTCACAACGTTTCCGCCGTTGTACGCTTATATGTCCATATCGTTACTCTGAGTTTCCCGCAGAGTAAAGATCTTGTGGATTTCTAAATATGAATACGCGATAAGTAAAGGCGGAGTGGGGACATAAAATCTCAATACTTGAAAAAGCCAGCCTCACATTTAAAGATTATTTTGTTTCTATCGCAGATTGATTGAGAAATTGGATAAGTTGACTGAAATGACTCGAAACCGTTTCTTCTGGTTGTCTGCATATGTTTCCGGATATTTTTATTTTTTTTTAGGACGCACAACTAGTCGTCTTAAAAGCGTACACTTGCGCGCCTTCGACGAGGAAAGACGGCAGAAAAATCGACGCTCATTGAGATCGCATCACTGATATTGACTTACAGTTTTACTGTAAAAAGATACGTAAAAAGAAGAGTCCCTTGTGAGAATAAAAGGAAAGAAGACTGTATATACTTCCCAACTATAAATACAAAGAAAGAATTCCTTCAGAAACTTTTTTTTCTACCAATTTAAACATCATGTAAAAAGAATCGGGAAAATAGATTCTGGAGCCCCGATATTATACTCATCTGGTATATCATGTTGAAACACTGGTTTCCGTACGATCATTGAAGTTAAGCAACGTTGAGCCTGGTCAGTACATAGATGGTGACCGGATGGTAATGTCAAATGCTGTAAGCTTGGGTGTGTGGGTAGTGTAATGGATAATGGTCTCGAACTGTTAATCGGAGAGCCGAGTTCCGATTCCCGTTGAGTTCGTTATATTCACTTACGCGCAAATACCATTGGGAAAGGCATGAATCCACCTTCTCCCTCCAGCTATGGGTTAATTAGTAGTAAAAAATGCGTACAAAATATTTAGATTTCCGCATTAAATAGCCCGTAATGGTTGATAAAAAAACAACAACCGTCTATCTATCTATCTACCTATCACTATTTCACGGTTGAAGTGATATAAAACCCCATTTACCAAAAATATTTCCGAAGGATCCAAGAGTATTTGTTTAAGAAATCCTTCTTGGTCGTGTTGACAACTTTTCAGATCATCGCATTTTACAAATGTTGTTATTAAGGTTTGAGTTTTGCATTGCATCGTTCTATCCTTTGCATAAAAAAGAGCGTCGTTTTCCATAAAGGTAAAACATCTTTAAAAGAATGAACCGATCTAAACATTGGGGAACTTTATAAAATCACTAGAAAAAAGTTCCAATTCCAGTCGAGTTCGTTACATTCACTTACATACAAATACCGTTGGGAAAGGTATGACACCATATCTTCTCTCACCATCTATGGGTTAAATAGCAGGACAGACTGGGTCCTATAAACTTGGGTGGCAGAAGGAAAAGCTCAGTATTCAAAACCAGCCTGAAGAGAGTTGGGACTCATCAGGCTCTTATATCACTTCAGCTTCGGCTGAAGTATATAGGTTGAATAGAAGGGCAGACTGTGTTCTTTAGCCTTGGTTGACAATCATCCTACCACAGAAAGAAATGGCAACCTACTGCAGGAAACATCTTCGACCTCGTCAGTCATGTATCGTGATTGAACAAGCTTGTATCATGTGATGGCACTAAACTGAAAGAGTTAACAGTTATTTAGGTGAGGAAGCTGTGGAGAGACATGTGCGTATCACTTAACTGACTGACTGAGAAGAAAATAGAATGAGTAAAATTCTTCGAAAACATGATTGAAAGATAATAGCGATTCTCAGAGTCAAAGACATTTTTTTCTGTTTCTTTTACCCTGGGAATATTTTTATTGGCCTTTTGCCAGCAATTTAGCTTCGGTCATAATTTGGTATGAGAGTCGGGCGTCGAAGAGTAACAGCCCAAGTGGTATTTGTCAAAACCTACCCGGATTAATTGCCATAGAACAAAGTCCGGTTCACTCTCCTCCTCCTCAGTTTTTTGAACAAGGGAAGAGGTTTATCCATTGTTTCCGGTTTAGGATTGGATTTCCGGTTCCTTCTTAAGTCTCCTACCACACTATACTTCTAACGTCTCTGACTGAACTCTGAAACATTATTCGCTATTAGACCGTGACCTCTTCAAGTCTAGAGTTAGCCGTTATCATTCCTGGATGGCCACAAAAATTTCACTTCTTGCCCTGTCTTATACTAATACAACACCACATAATAATCCTCTACCTTGAGTGGCTCTTGGGCCTTGTATTAGGTGAACTTTAAAAAAAAATTTTAAAAAATGAAGCGGTAATAGTGCACTTCATTATGGCATCGAGATGCCCCACCGTAGAGTCTAGGGCACGGTCTACATCCAACTCTCAACGTGAAGCCACGACTTCCGTACGATCATTGATGTTAAGCAACGTTGAGCCTGGTTAGTAAATAGATGGTGACCGATTGGTAATATCAAATGCTGTAAGCTTGGATGTCTGGGTGGGGTAATGGATAATGGACTCGAACTGTTAATCGGAGAGCCGTGTTCCAATTCCCGTTGACTTCATTATATTCACTTACACGCAAATACCATTGGGAAAGGCATGAATCCACCTCTTCTCCCTCCAGCTATGGGTTAATTAGTAGTAAAAAATACGTACAAAATATTTAGATTTTAGCATTAAATAGCCCATACGGTTGATAAATAAAAACAACAAACCAACTAACTGACTATCTATCTATCTAATCTCAGTCTGTATCTATCTATCTATCTATCTCAGTGTGTTCATTTCTAACTATCTATCTGTTGTATACCGTACCTATAAACACTAATGGGTATGTCATAATTCTGATAAATACGTTGGACAATATTGTAAGTGGGAGGTAATATGCTGTCTAAGTAAGTCACCACCAGCAGTGGTTTACCTACTTCACGCCGCTGGCGAGTATTGAATTTTGTTGATGTTATAAAGATTATCATTTCATTTCCAACCTCCGTTTTGGTTATTCCTCATTCAGTAACCCTTTCTAGGTTACAACACTATCTATCTATCTATAACAGTGTTCATATCTATCTATCTATCTATCTATCTATCTATAACAGTCTGTTCATATCTATCTATCTATCTATAACAGTGTTCATATCTATCTATCTATAACAGTGTTCATATCTATCTATCTATCTATCTATCTATAACAGTGTTCATATCTATCTATCTATCTATAACAGTGTTCATATCTATCTATCTATCTATCTATCTATAACAGTGTTCATATCTATCTATCTATCTATCTATAACAGTGTTCATATCTATCTATCTATCTATCTATCTATCTATCTATCTATCTATCTATAACAGTGTTCATATCTATCTATCTATCTATCTATCTATAACAGTGTTCATATCTATCCATATCATTCTTTTTTGTATCTTATTCTCTTCCAATGTACGTTCTCTTTCTATCTCATTACTTTCCTATCTTAAAAAAAGCATACACACATACAAATACACACACAGATATATATATATATATATATATATATATATATATATATACGAAACAAACAAAGAAACTCACACACACACACACATATATATATTTATATATATATATTTGTGTGTGCGTGTGTGTCTCATTCTGCCCCATTTTTTCTTTACAAACTGTAACAGACATATTCCCTCCAGATTATAGATGCACGGTTAATGTGTACGTAAGATTGTCTAAATGTCGGCATCACAAAAAATAGCAGTAATCATATCAAAAATCGTTTTCCCCAAAAAAAAACAAAAAAAAAAACACAAAGAAAAGAAATACGTTTTTTTTTGCGCAAGAGCGTTTCTTTTGCTTAAAAAATAACAAAGGTTTCGAAAGGCACCTCATTATTTCTGACTTTTTACGCTGCCTCTTTTCTAAACAAATATACTTTCGCCGTGAAAAAAATAGAGCCAACCTATAACACGCCTCCAATAAAGAAAGGAATGCTTATATATATATATATATATATATATATATATATATATATATATATATATATATATATATATATATATACTAAAGAGAGGAAATTATCTGCCCGCAAAATGATACGATCATTTGTATGTGGGTAAGCTTATAAGCGTAGAATAATAGCGTATTTAGTTGATATCTGCTGCAAATGGCGGGGAGGAACGGAACTGATATAGAGTTAGTGTCGTTTAGATGGATGAGCGAGTAAAAATTATGTCCTCTGTGAAATCTAAGATTAGACGCGTATGAATATTTAGTCGAGACATTGGGCCATAATCTAGACAGAAGATCCATCAATTTCGAACGAGATGATTCTCACATATCACGAAGACAATTTGGAAAATAGATAAATTTACAACGATTGTATATGAACAAGACCAAGTAAATTATTGTTCTTAACACATTGACTGCCAACCACGCGATAACTCGTGCTTAACAGATTCTATTATAACCCTAACTCCGCAGACCACAGTTTTCTCGTCTTTGTGGTTTTGCCATCAAGACTACAACCACCACTTTTTTCGTTGTTTTCAAAGCAAATAACTGGTGCCTGGTGTCTAAGGCAGGAATGAAAACTCGTACCGGCGACTAAAGACAACTTTTTTATGAGAAAAATCTATTGAATATGTAACACATAAACGAAGCATTTAAAAAGAAAATTATTGTCTAAGTTGGCTATATAAAGGAGTGATAGAACTAATTTCAACTCGGAACTAATTTCAACTCGATTTAAAAACCCTAACCCTTAGTTGCAACTTGAAATTAATTCTGCATCCGATATAAAGTTGCCGTTTCAAATCAGATTTCGTAATTGACCTTTGGCCATCAAGGTATTAAATATCGACTTATACATAAGTATGCAAGCTAAATATTTTGCTGAGTTTCTGCGCAAATAAACTCCAATATAACAAAATAAAATCATCCAAACTGGATTAGGAGTTTTAACATAAAATAAAAACAATACATAATTACGTAACATATTGACTGCCAGCGACGAGATGACTCGTGGTTGACATTTTCTGCTATGGCCCCCAAACAGGAGTTTTCTCGTTTTTGTGGGCTTGCCATTAACGCTACAACCAGGAGATTTTTCCGTTGATTTTAACGCAAATAACTGGTGCCTGGCGTATAAGAAAGGAAAGAAAAATCATACTGGCAACTAAAAAACAAATTTTTTATAGTAAAAGTTTATTGACAAATATAAATTTGGGAAGCATCCACGCAGGAGTCACAAAACAGCAGTTCTAGGAAAGAAACTAAGTGGAACTTCCTCCTTACTAATTGAAATATACAGGAAATGGGGACGATTCGAACCTGTATATGTGGCATGACAGATACTAGCTGAACTGATGAAACTAAGGAATATAATATATAATCTATATAATAAATGTCAATATCAATATGTCACACTTATTTAATTAAAGGTACACATCTCTCAATAGCTCGTCTGATTCTTCTATATAATAAATGCCAATATCAGTGTGTCACACTTTTTCAATTAAAGGTACACATCTCTCAATAGCTCGTCTGCTTCTTCTATATAATAAATGCCAATATCAGTGTGTCACACTTTTTCAATTAAAGGTACACATCTCTCAATAGCTCGTCTGCTTCTTCTATATAATAAATGCCAATATCAGTGTGTCACACTTTTTCAATTAAAGGTACACATCTCTCAATAGCTCGTCTGCTTCTTCTATATAATAAATGCCAATATCAGTGTGTCACACCTTTTCAACTTTACTCCTAGAGACTGTAACCCAACATATAATTCCATTTTGAAATGAGCAAATTAAAAAAATCTGGGCTGGATCCGGACCCGCAATTCTGAAATTTTTGATTCCAAACTATTTTATGTGCTTTATTGCGACGATTTTTTTTATAACTTGGAATAAATTTGGGAATAATCAAAATTAATTAGGAAACTCAGGGAAAGACACCTATGAAATAAAAATAATTGCTTGTACGAAAAGTACGGACCTACGTACATCAGACTGTCCTTAAATTAAGCAGCGACAGAAGAATTATCGGTGAATTTTTAAAAGCTAAGCTTAAATATTAATGCAATACTTAAATGCAGCGATCAATTTTGAGTTCTTCTGTAGTTTATTGTTGCTTATTGCATCTCCTCCCTACCTACTGTGATGAAGGCCTAATCAAGAGCCAATAGGGCGGCTTTTAAGCTAGTAAATAATATAATATACTAACGCAGTTTTTTATTGCTACATTTGGCTAGTATAAATTTGGCGTTTTAAGTCAGATTTTATAACTGACCTTAAAATGCCTGCAAATCGTTGATAAAACATCAAATAAAACGAATCAATAAAAAAAAAAAATAATTTCGATCTCTCTAAAAAAATATCAATTTTGTGATTTCTACCCTATCTCAAAATTCTTTTGTGCACGTTAATGTTTTCATAATGCATCTGTTATTACACAACCGATATTATATATTATTATGTATATGGTCAGGATATAACTTTATACCAATGATGGAGATATCATGCAATATTCGTCATATATTATCTGTTTTTCTTATTGAATATCTACAATGACTGTTTAAAATTTTATTATGCAATTCGATATTAGCTCAGCGGATTTCCACACATTGACTGCCAATTTTTCTTAGGTTTTTCTATCGAGTCTACAAGCAGGACATTTTTCGTTGTTTTTAGAACAAATGACTGGTACCTGGCGTCTAAAAGATCGGACTGGCAATTAGAAACAAACATTGTTTTTTAAAAACAAATTATTAAAAATATAACACATAAGCGAAGCATTTGAAGCATATATATATATATATATATATATATATATATATATATATATATATATATAATGTGTGTGTGTGTGTGTGTGTGTGTGTGTGTGTGTGATCAGAAAACCTGGACGATCGATGCTTGCACTTTTGAAATGAAGAAACGACTGAGACAGATAAATAAATTAATATACTATCCTCTCGTCTGAATTTCAAAACTAGATATGTGTAAAACCGCTAAAACTCTAGGAGGAATGTGTACCGGCAATCTTTATAGGAAATAGCGCTCCAAATCAACACTGAGATCAATACCGTTACCACCTATCAAATAACTGTTAAAATAACACCATAGATCTTGATACCTATAATGCACCCTTATACAGCATATATGAATAGTCGAGACAACACACAACCAACATTGTGAAAATTGTGCTCAAGCATGAAACAGATTGTCACTGCTCGGTGCTGAATTCAGTGCCCACTTATATATATTGTCGTAATGGAATGTCCCACACTCCCTATCGCCTATGTGGACTAACTATATCAGAAGCTATATATAGTGAACACTGGATATACCTGGGCGGGGTGCTTCGGAAATTAGTTAGAGATTCGTCTCCAGCTGTGCTAGTCGAACTCTCTGCCTTCGGACAGAGAGGAATCCAGATGAGGCTATGCCGAGGAGCAGAGTCTCGTCTGGGCTGGTCTGGGCTCGACCCAGTGTATACGGGTTCTACGGGGAATTCTTGCCCGAGCCT
>OZ038496.1:32750831-32818331 GCA_964036315.1 Acanthosepion esculentum | reverse complement strand
TTTGCTTAGGTGAGCAGTACTCTTTACAACATCTGTCTACGCATTTCCCAAAAGATTACCTCTGTAAATATGGAGTGAATTTTCGGAATTGGAATTTATCGAATATTCTATGGATGAACAAGAAGAGACTGTCGATAAACGAGAGAGTATTAAATTTAGACTCTATTTCTCTCTCTTATATGCACACACATACACACACACGCACGCACAAATATACATACACAAATATACATACACACAAATATACAGAGGGAGTGAGAGGGAAAGGAAAATGAATAGAGCCTGTGTAGACATAAGTATCAACATCGCATAGTGACTGTCGCATCAAGCGATCTTCAGACGTTCTCACTCTGATACTGGAGACACGTTTCCCCCAAATAGAGCAAATTTTAAACAATATTTTTTTTAAATCAAATATTAATTTCGTTTGAACGTTGCAGATTTCGTCACCTTTAATTCAACCCCTTAAAAATCCACACTACCTAAAAATAATGCTGTCTATGAATTCTCATGTCCTTTGGAAGATTGTATCTCCAAAACTAATAATCCACTAACAGCATTAAATCCTTACATTAGCTACACATGCGCCACAATTGCTCGTTGCTTGACTTGTCATTCGTCAAATTTTAATGCAATACAGACACACATAGATCAACATATCACAAACAACTAAAATAATATTGACATAACACAAATTTTAACAGTAAATACCAAAATATTATACAACCAATATATATATATATAGTTGTATATTTAGGCAGCAATCCTTCTTTTATGCAAGTTAAGTTTTTTTTTTTGGGGGGGGGGTCACTCTAATAACTTTCACAAATAAATCCCGTTTTCCTAACAACTGAAGTAGATCATTATTTCGTAACTTATCAATTCGTTACGTTAGGATTGTTTGATTTTACAATATAAATAGCCTTGGGAGATCGAGACTTTCATGCGGATGTCATACATGACGTCAGGTCCGTTCAGAAATATTTAATTTACGCTGTCTACAGCTGATTTCTCATATCAATGGTTAACAATGGCGTGAAGCGAATGAAGCTGTAGGTCTCAGCGTGGAACCTCCATCTTCGAAGCTCATGGTAGCGTCACTACAGAATCCAAAACAAAGAAGTGTACCAAGGACTTTCAACAGCAGCAACAACTAAAATGGATATAACGTGTATCTGGAAGAGAAACTAATGATATAATCAAGATATCGATATTCCACACTACTTCAAACAAAAGGTTAGGAAGGAAACCACTATCAATAATGCAATATAAGACACGAGAAAGTCCAAAATTATAGGGTTACAATTGGAATGGTAGTGCTAAATGAGGTATAAAATATGAATGGAAATATATCGGCGGAAGTGGAGATTATGACGATAAAGATCACATATAACGATTGGCCTCTGTTTTGTTTTAATAAATGATGTTATCTCTGTACAAGACCTGAAGGACACTCGGGGCAGAGGGTTACAAAGTATGTGGATATATGTGGAAGATAATGGCTAAGCCTAAACATAATATTGGAGTGATCGGGGGGGGCGCAACCACCTAGGCGTCGTTTTCACAAAGGAAGAAGCTGCTCGAGTAGAACTTACACCCTTGTGCAAATTAATTGAAACAACAGCTCCTTAGTTTCCTTTCTTTCACCATACGCGGTTAGTTTTAGACCCACTGGAGTGACAGGGTGTAATCGGCTTCTATTTTTTCCTCAGATTAGGTCATTTGCAGTGGTCTGCAGAAATACGAATTTATTTTCGGGGTGTATGATGAAATTTGTTTGGTCTTGAAAAATATTGCATCATCCGTCATTGCTTCAGATTTTCATCACGCCCAGACACTATTGTCTCGACTGTCGATTAGTTGTCCCACGGCCATTTTATGCAATGGACGTTACTCCAAGGAAGCGTCCGTGAATTGTAACGCTGCACGAACACACGGGCAAGCCTTACCAGTGAGCAAATCAAAGTACTATAAACTGGCCTGGAAACTCTCCTGATTGAAATTCAATCGAGAATCTGTGGTCAATCTGCAAGGAAAGACTTCGTTCAATGGACAAGTACTAACAAGTGCGCTTGGTCATGTTTCATTGGAAAATGTTTCATTTAATTTGCACAAGGGGGTAGATCTCACCAATGGGAATGAGGATGGTTCGCTACTATGTGCGTGTCGTGGTGGGTTTTGGGCGTGCAGGTGAGGAACTGGTGGAAATATTGATAGAAGAGCGAGAGACTTGCAGCGTCTCGTCGGTGAGAAAAGGGTTGTCTGGTGGAAAATAATTCGTCGCCTACAAAGACGCGGAGACGCTTTTGGGATATCAAGAGTGGAAAGTGATTAAACGTGTTCAGGGAAGCACCCACGCAGGAGCTTATTCCATAAGGTGGCAGTTCTTTGGAAAATGCTGCCTGGGCGAAACTTCCAACATACATTTAGAACACCGAGGAAATAGGTGGAGAATAGAGGCTGTGATGGCTTGAATCTGCCAGAGGTGTGAGGTGCTGATTCTAAGTTTACTCCATCGAATAGATCCGTCGCTAATAGGTTAATATTTGTCCTTCAATAACACTGGCTCCTTTCTTTAAGCAAATCAAACTGCCAATCTCTCCTTTTAATATCACTCCTCTTAAGCTTCCAATCCCATTGATGCGGCAGAAACTCGTTCATATCTTTTAGTGTTTGCTTTTCTCAGCCTCCTGCCCATCCACAACGCTATTATCCCCATACCTCTTACTGATGATATATTTTTCTATTGGCGATTCCTGAGGCGATATAAGGAGAATCTTATTTACAAAACTGTCAAAGGCACATTAGGATCAACCAAAATGTGTCAAGAACAGGGCTTTGATTATAATTCTTGCTTTACTGCCGGTTTGAAGTGGTGGGGTCTGAAAATATGTTCCAGTGTGGCACAATTTACTTGTTATTCTGTGTATGCGTGTATATATATATATATATATATATATATATATATATATATATATATATATATATATAGAGAGAGAGAGAGAGAGAGAGAGAGAGAGAGAGATCAATTTGTCGTTTGTACATGAATTATTAAATACGGTAGACAAGAAATATTTTGTTAATATTTTATATAATTTCGCTTGTTTTTGTACAAGGAAACGAATGCCTGCTTCAAAAATGTGCATTTTTCAATCCAGAACGTTCTCGAAGAGAAAGGATAATACGACTTCATCAACTCAACATCTAACTAATAACCCAATACGTATTGATCCTGGAGATGACACGAGAATGGTCGAAAGCGCTAGATACAGATGATAAATTCACTAAATAATTTCGGCATGGACTTGAACCATCGATTCGTTTTTTATTCTAAAACAAAAGAAACATAAACAAATAATAAGTCTTCACAGTTTGTCATATTTAATATATATATATATATATATATATATATATATATATATATATATATATATATATATATATATATTCATGTTTAATTGAGTAACTTAGACATATGATATCTATTTATTTTTATAATAGTCCTTTCCAGTTCTCTAATCAGTTTCATTTATCAAATATCTGACCCTGATGAGCGTTTCGACGCAAAATTCGCGAACTCTCGAGTCGGTTAATCAGATAAATCACTTGATCTTTTCTCCATTTATAGAATATGTGTGAATTTTCGTGACATATATATATATATATATATATATATATATATATATATATATATATATATATATATATATATATATATATATATATATGCATTGAGAAATATGTGTGTGTGTGTGTTTTATTGAATAATATAGACATATGTCTATTTTTATAATCATCCTTTTTTAGTTTTCTAATCAGTTTCTTAAGATGTTAAGATGAAATTCCTCAAGGAAGGCACCGTATTTTTTCCTACCCCAGTACTTTCGATCTCCTCCGAGATCATCCTCAGGGGTGAATTAAAAAGATAAACTTGTTGTAACAGTGATCGATGTATGGAGATTTCAAAAAAAAAAAAGCACGCGTGGACACGCTCTGTTATAATTATTTTAAAATTTAAAAATTACCTGTTGTCGCTATGAAATATTTAATTAACAAGCATCCCAATATAAGGAACCTGGCCAAAAATTGCTAGAAATACAAAATCGAATTAAATGTTTGTTATATGCACTTCAACACGTTGCTGCTACACTCGTAATAAATTTTGTTGAGTGTTGGTTGGTTGGTTTTGATATCAAAGGCCTCGAGAATTTGAAGTTTACTTCTCATTCTTCCAAAACCTTATTTTTCATTCTTGCATTATTTTATTTTCATTCTTTCAAAAGCCTTATTTTTTATTCTTCTAATATTTTATTTTTCATTCTTTCAAAAGCCTTAAATTTCATTTTAAAAATATTTTACATTATTTCTTTCAAAAAATTAATTTTTCATTATCCCAATTACCTTATTATTTCCGTAGTGTAGTTTATTAATATTGTCAACAAGATATTTTCCAATATTGTGAATTAGGAATTATAAGGAAACAACTAATATTACTAGTAGAGAAGGGAAGAACAGATACTACACACTGATTCCAGCACAATAGCCAAAGAATGACAAAAGGGTTAACTCGAGTAGTAATGGCTGCTCGGTCAAGGAATGCTGAATGTTTCTATATAAGGAAACGGTTAATATTACCATTATCATTAAGAGAGAGAACAGATACTACCTATTGATCCCAACTCGATAGCTAATAAAGTCTGAGAAAAAGTTTAACTGGAGTAGCACTGGCGACTTGCTCACTGAATGTCGAATATGTCTATATATATTTTTTTTTAAGCATATCACCCCAAGCAAGGCTGGAAGCCACTAGTACGCAGGGGGTTACAGAAGGTTTGGAAGAAGAGCAGATAGGAGTGGTAAAGGAGAGGATGTGGATGTGGAATATGAGGAAAAGCTAATATTTCGTGCATTTACTGAATTCATTTTCTATCTATGTAAGCGTTTTTCTCCCAGTATAAGTTGGGGGGGCCACTCTAATAACTTTCACAAATAAATCACGCTTTCCTAACAATTGAAGTAGATCATTATTTCGTAACTTATCAATTCGTTACGTTAGGATTGTTTGATTTTACAATATAAATAGCCTTGGGAGATCGAGACTTTCATGCGGATGTCATACATGACGTCAGGTCCGTTCAGAAATATTTAATTTACGCTGTCTACAGCTGATTTCTCAGGTCAATGGTTAACAATGGCGTGAAGCGAATGAAGCTGTAGGTCTCAGCGTGGAACCTCCATCTTCGAACCTCATTGTAGCGTCACTACAGAATCCAAAACAAAGAAGTGTACCAAGTACTTTCAACAGAAGCAACAACTAAAATGGATATAACGTGTATCTGGAAGAGAAACTAATGATATAATCAAGATATCGATATTCCACACTACTTCAAACAAAAGGTTAGGAAGGAAACCACTGTCAATAATGCAATATAAGACACGAGAAATCCAACATTATAGGGTTACAATAGGAAAAAAATTACGGCATTTCCTTGACGAATTTCATCTTAACATCAAGAAACTGACGAGAGAACTGGAAAGGATTATAGTAAAAAAATATATATGTCTATATTATTTAATGAAACATGTTTGAATGAAGATATGCTGCTTAAATATACACACACACATGTGTATATATATATTTTTTTAAACATGTATTGAATGTTAAAGACAACATCGTTCTACATATTTTCTTTTGAATTTTCTCATATTTTCTAATGAGACTTTTTATTTGAAAATGATATCGAAATAAATATTGTCCGTACGATAACCTAGTACTTTCGAACATCATTGTTCATCTTCAGGGTCAAAATTTTTTTAAAACATTTGCTAATTGTCTTGTAGCGGAATCATGTTGCTACATTTTATTTACAAACTAAACAAAAGTTAAAATCCTCCTAATTTCAAACGACGCGACGACGCGACGACGTCATCACGTGCCTGGCGAAGATCTCCAACCATGTGACGGCGCGAAAAAGATTCCCACTACACTACCGTCACATTGGTGATTGCAACCATAATCTTTGCCTTCAGTTCATCTTTGGTGTTAGAATAAATTTTGTTGGTATTTCGCTCAATGCGCCCCACGCATAATAATTAAGGGGGTTGCAGTCTGGGAAGTTAGGCGACCAGATGTTAGGAGTGATGTGGTCGCAAAAATTATCTGAAAACCA
The DNA here is from genome assembly GCA_964036315.1 of Acanthosepion esculentum. NCBI lineage: Eukaryota > Metazoa > Mollusca > Cephalopoda > Sepiida > Sepiidae > Acanthosepion > Acanthosepion esculentum. The sequence continues at coordinate 32,812,161 of OZ038496.1, read as the reverse complement.
GGACTGGGTTCTCCTGCTTGTGTGGCATAGTGCAGAGTCCTGTTGCCAGACATAGGGTCTTCCAGCATCTACCCTATTGACCCAAGCCAGCACTACTTCCTCGAGGCAATTGATTTAGGCATCTGCGTTAAGTCTCTGACCCTCTGTGAAAATGAACGGGGGTCGGTGCATAACGTTGCCCTCACTAGTAATCACTCCAAACAGCATGATGCTGACTCGATATTTGATTTTCACCACTCTCGGTACATCTTTTTGGGACGCAGCAAAGTTCCCATAATCCTTCTAGAACGATCATATCTGCTTTGATCATGGAAAATTTGTTTGAAAACAATAATTTAACTTTGTTCCACAGACGCTTCCTCTGTAGCTAAATGGTATAGCACGTCAGGCCAAATGACGGTTCCGTGTAGGATAAAGTTTCGATTCCTGTCAAAGGACATATATTTTCTATGAAATTTGTCGGGCATTCAGGCCGGAAAATAAGATAATACTGTTTTTTTTTATAAACAGAGCTTTTTTATAAACGTAAATAATTGTATGTATAAAAATAACATATAAATAGAAAATATATTAAAATAATTGTCGAATTTAATCCATTTCATCATTATATATATATATATATATATATATATATATATATATATATATATATATGAAAGAGAGAGAAAGAGAAAGAAACCTTATAGACAGATAGTTTCAGTTGAAATGTTGGCGAAAAATCATGTCATTGTATGGAGGAAAAGAGGCAGTAGAAAGGCGGGAAATTTTTGCAGGTGGTTTTGAGAGTTCATCGAAATTTGAAAAAGCAAAATGGCGTGGTGGGTAGCGACTCTTACGAATTGACTCCATTACCACGCCACGCCGCCTCCCATCCATCGTCTCCCCGCTTCCTCTTCCGCTTTCAACTCATCTCTTTCCTTTCTCATTACCAACTTGACATTCTCATATTCTGAGTTGTCTCCCCTTGTCACCCACTTCGCATCGGCGCACTAAATACTGTCCCGGTCCATATCGCCCGAGGGGAAACGAAGTCTTGTTTGCCTGTTTGTTCAGACATTAGAACAATTCAAGATATTTGTTTATATCAAAATGTTCGGAAAGTAAGGTCGCATTGACGCAGAGGGAAATTTTTTAGAAATTTTTAAAATTCATTTTTGAGACAATAATCAATGTTATCACTGACGCTGTTCTGGACGGACTTATACGTCCTTACGAAAGTTACCCCGTCTGTTGTCGTTTTCCTGACACCAGAAATGTCGGTATATAGCGTTTGTATAATAAACTAACTGGCAGTACGCGCTATTTCGTAAAAAGATTTTACATATGGTAGTTTAGAACAGGGGTCGGCAACCTTTTGCTAACTATGTGCTTCTGTCATCCATTCACACATACTCATTAGATAAGTTAGGTATTATTTTCCTCTGTCCATCTTGCCTTCAATGCCTTATGAATATCGAATTTTCCAAGCCTTCTTTCCTCATTATGTTCTCTAGAAATTTCTGAAGTTCAGTATAAATCTCCTTTTCGTTTCTTCGTCGTTGCTCACATGTTTAGTACATGGTATTCTCAGCATTCTTTTGTAGAACCACATTTCTACTGTTTCAAATCTCTTCATCTGTAAAGAGATTGCCCAGAATTCCCTACCATAGAGGAGGACTGGTATTACATCATTTACCCGATTTTATTTTGTAGAATCAGATTTCTACATTAATTGTTTCAAATCTCAAATTTGTGCAAGTTAAACATATAGAGGCTCCCGGCAAAGTTTATAACAACTGATGCATTCTGATTGGTTGAAAAATATCAATTAGGTGTCATCAACTACGTCCGAAGATACCGACCAAAATTTTGACCTCGAGTTGACGCCACAAAATATAAACATGTTCTCGAGCCCCCACGTGACCAACAGAACTAATAGATACGAAACTTCGACGCGACTTAGTCAGTGGGCCCTTAAAATATTTAACCTTTCACTTGACTTCATTGGAGATCGACACAAGAGTCAAAGTGAGACGAACCAAGTTTTTCAACGCGACAACGAACCTTGTCACCCAATTCCAGGCTTAACGTTAATTACTTAAATTAACATAAACCCAGCTTGCAAAAGAACACTCAATCCAACAATTTATTTATTCCACGACAAACATCTCCCGTAAAGGAGTGACAACTCTGTAGAAATCACAGTGAGTCAAGATCAATACTTTTTTTAATTTAATACAAAAAACTGAACTGTTTAATTTTTCTACAACAATAATAATACTTAAGCAGACATTCTCAATTTCATACACACAGTTCAACAACTTCAAATCTTTCAATATAACACACAATCAAGAACTCTAAAATGTTTTAACAACTTTAGCATATATACACATAATTGATATTTTTCAACCAATCAGAATGCATCAGTTGTTATAAACTTTGCCGGGAGCCTCTATATGTTTAACTTGCACAAATTTGAGATTTAAAACAATAAATGTAGAAATCTGATTCTACAAAATAAAATCGGGTAAATGATGTAATACCAGTCCTCCTCTATGGTAGGGAATTCTGGGCAATCTCTTTACAGATGAAGAGATTTGAAACAGTAGAAATGTGGTTCTACAAAAGAATGCTAAGAATACCATGTACTGAACATGTGAGCAACGGCGAAGAAATGAAAAGGAGATTTATACTGAACATCAGAAATTTCTACAGAACATAATGAGGAAAGAGAGCATATATTTTGTATTTGTTGCGTTTTATAAAAAAATATTTATTGTTGAAGAAATTCTTTTGCTTGATTATTTCTCTTGTTGTTGTTGTCTTTGTTACATTTGATTTTGTAAAAATAGTAGAGAGTTTTATTTGTATTTTTAACCAATATAAGTTGGCTAACCAACTATAATTTAAACTCTTTTGCAGAATAAATGGCTGATAATAGGGTTGAACGCTCTGTTAAATATATTTAAATGAGAAAATACCTAATAACGAAAACAAATCCAATGCAGTGGCTGGCATAGAAAAAACTAAAGACACGAAACTGACCCGCTTTTTTCTTTTTTTTTTCTTTTACCTAAAACCAAAATGTCATTAACACCATTCTAACCTATGCTCTATTTCAAACAAGTCATTTCTGGTAGGTTAAGTGAGGGTTACTTGATGACACGCCTTTCTGGGAACATACGGGGAGGAACGACAAGTCTGTTAGTTTCGTGGAGTGCGTGGCATCTGAGTCAGGATGGAGGGATCTAGAAGCTCAAGTTATGCCTAAGCATTTACAAGGTGGTGATGATAAGGGAGGACTATGGTTGGGGGACTGCTTTTGAAAGGGTAGCGCGTAATAATTGGGTTGATGAATAACTTCAATGATCTTTGAAGGAAAGGAAAGAGCAAAGGAACAGGAATATGCGGTGGGATGGGGGTTTAAACGGGGGGGGGTAAAGAAAGAGAGAAAAAAGAAAAGGAAAGTGGGTGATCCGTCGTGAAGAAATGTTTAACCTCGACAGACTCTTTGACTAGTTTTGTGAGATTGATGATCAATGGCGGTTCCACTGTTAGAGCTTTGCGCCAAAATTAACTGGGATTCATAAAGACCTCGAGAGGACCCGAGAAAAGGTTAATAGGCAGATAGTTTTAGATCATTGCGGAACTACTTAAGTAAATTGGTCCCCTCGTTAAAAAAAAAAAGCGAAAAATCTTCGACTTTTAGACCGTCTTTAGACCTTCCTTAAGCCGCGACACTTGCTAGGATCGGAAAATATCGACAATTTTAATTGGTTGGTTGACTCTTTTTGATCAGCGACATATCAATTTCTGTGCGTTATTTAAACCCGAAATGTAAATATATATATATATATATATATATATATATATATATATATATATATATATATATATATGACACTTACAAGTAGAAAACCACACCCATTCTTTCCGTATTCCATCGGCGAGAAGTAAGTCCCACTGAAGTAGTTTCTTCCGGTGAACCACTGTCCCGTGCAAAAGACTCCCAAGAGAATGTTTCCCGATCACTACAACCTTAACCTATTCAAGTCTAGAGTCAACCATTATATTCCCCTGCTATCCATATAAACTACCCCCTAACGTAACCCTCTACCTTGAGTTGCTTCCGAGCTTTGTGTCCAGGATCACCCTTACAATATATATATATATATATATATATATATATATATATATATATATATTGTGCTAGCACAAAGTCACAAGTCATCGTGGTCGAGGGCTTGAGCGTGCTGGCCTTGTTCAAATTGTTGATCACGCTAGATAACACGATCTTTCCCAGAAACTGTAACTAAGGTTTGCTCAGCATAGTTGTAGTATAAACTACAGGTGGGCACTCTGGGTGTTGAATAAACACAAATGCGCCCGAGCAAGCGTCTGCAATAGGGATTGGCTAGGCGCCCTAGTAGACAGGTATACTCGAATACGAGTGGCCAGCTATACGATATATATATATGTTGTCTTAATATAATTCTACTATTTAACTCATAGCTGTGGAAAAAGAGGTGGATTCATGCCTTTCCCAAAGGTATTTGCGCGTAAGTGCATATAGCGAACGCGACTGGAATTGGAACTCGGCTCTCCGATTAACAATTCCAAGCCATTATCCATTACACCACCCTCACATCCAAGCTTACAGTACCTGGTTTCCCCAAGCAGTTAGTGACCAGTTTGTATCAGAGTAAGCTAAGAGTACTATCATCTGGTGTGCCCCATATTTATCCTTCTACCATACTAACTAACTAATATACCGTTGGAGAGTGTTTCCGTGTAGCATTACTACCATTACTCTTGAGAAAAAAATAATTCTTAGTAGGCGCGCTATATTTATGTCCTTGTGCCATATAAAGTTCAGTAAGGTAAAAATATGCCTAGTCGTAATCAATGATCATCTAGGTAGCTTTATGAAGCTTCCTGACTGAAGGTAAGTCCTGAGAAAAATTGGTCCTCTATGTTCTATGCTGGTGGCTATGTCAATACAAAGTTTCGTATCATATAAGGATGCCTACTCGTAATCAGTGATCAGTTAGTTAGTCTTATAAGCTTTCATTATTGAAGTAATTTCGAATCTCATTGGGTACCCTAAGCATGTAGCCTTGAGCTGACTAAATAACCGAATGGAGAAGATGACATCTAGTCAAAGAAAAAATATGGGCATTTTTAATATATACAGGGTGACCCAAAAAAACGGGAATTTTTGAAGTGCGTATTGCCAGACATGAGCAAGTGGCAACACTGTGAGACAGTGACCTTGAGCAAGTAAACATTTCGCCATTTTAGTACAAGAATGAAATTCACAGTATCCCAGCTGAGATGTTGCAGCAGTCAATGAGGAATCTCAACAGCAGATTTCAAGAATGCATTCGTACAGCAGGACGCCATCTACAGGACGTAATTTTTAAAAAATGAAAATTCCATCATTGTTTCTTAAATGGCATGTTTTAAGGTTTCAATTACTATGTATTAAATATTTTTCTTCCGTCATTCTTGGTTTTATTGGATTGTTAAAAAGTTCCCGTTTTTTGGGGTCACCCTGTATATATGTGTATGTGTGTGTGTGTGTGTGTGTGTGTGTATATGTATATATATATATATATATATATATATATATATATATATATATATATATATATATATCATATTACGGTAATATATATATTCTCGACTCTCCTGTCGATTCAATGTATGAGGGTCAAGCAGCTCAGTTCCTAGAAACCAAAAGCCAGACACCAGCACATGAGATTTGATTATAGTGGTGAAGGTTTTGTACAGAGCCAATCACACTTTTTGAAGAGACGAATACAGAGACCTGGTAACTACGTGCCACAAGGTCCCCAAACGACCCTCCGCATGTTTTGAATTCAGAGTTGTCCTTCTCCTAGACCAAGTGCCATCCAAAGTCTGTCCCGCTATTTACCCATAGCTGGAGAGAGAAGAAGAGGATGTATACCTTTCCCAAGGGTACTGGCATGTAAGTGAATGTATTGGATTTGACTGGAATTCGAACACGGCTGACATATCATAAAGAATTTATACAAAGATTTAATTAGCAATGTAAGTGAGAGTCTACATTACACATATTTCATCTTGGTGTTTCGCCTGTATATGGAAAAAATAGCGCCTTGAAGATGACAATTTGAAATTGTCGAAAGTACTAGGCACGTCAATTCCATTTGACAACAACTCAAATATAAGGATCGTATTATTCAAGGAATAGATAGTAAGTTAATGTCTCATTAAGTCTTGTTAGTGAAGTGATATTACCAACATTAATCTCATTACCATTGTTAATTAATTTTTTGTATAAATTATATATATATATATATATATATATGTGTGTGTGTAATCGTAAAATGGCAATAACGAAATATAACAATGATTAAAAAATTATTAAAGGTTTATGGAAGTATTTGTGAAGCCCCAAGGCTAATATCAATTATCACTTGAAAGATCATTGTTCATATTTATGATGGTTACTGCAATATTTTCTTAAAGCTCAAATATTTAACGATGCGATAGGGGAATTTATATATAAATCTATATATAATATATAAATCCCAGTACCCCTCGTTCGTGCGTATGTCTAATCCTACCAACACAACAAATTTAGTCCGATGAAGTCCTGAAGGACGAAACGCTTTACAAGCAAACTTTTTCCACTTTGTCATATATATATATATATATTATATATATTTATTTGTTTAAATTTTATCTATGTATATTTGACCGGTTTAGTTATATTTCAAGTTAAAATTCGTTTAATAACATATAAAGCCACGAATAGCTTTGACATCTGACCGTCTAGATCATATTGAATGTTGATGTATGTGCCTGTGTGTATTGATGTGTATATGTAAGTAAAGTGCATTTGCCTATGTGTGGTTTGATTTTTTATATGTGTGTGTATATATCTAAATACGTCTGAGCGCTTAACATGCGTGCGTTCGAATGATTTCGCGTGAGAGGCGACTAACATGTTGAAATGAAACTAAAATGTATACATTTATGTCTGGGATTCTGAACATCCCTTTCAACATAATTTCAATGAAAATACAAATTAAATAGCATATATATCTTTTATTTTTATTTTTATATTTTTACATTTTTTCTCCTTGGTAATTCTACAATTTAAAACTTAATAGAGATTTAATTTAGATTTCTAAATAGGTAATTTTAATTTTTTACTTTTAATCTTAATTTCAAATTTTATAAATCTTTTAATATATATGATAACCTTGCTTAGTTGTCAAATTTTTCGAATCATCCTATACTTGTATTTTGATTGGTCACTCTAGCTTATGTAACAGCGTTTACTCCTGGCTAAGGATCGTTGATTAATTTGAAACTTTTAAAACCATTTATTCTATATTCTACATCGTCACTTGATAAGACACTAGAAGTGTTGAAACAAAATGGCTACTTTTGTCGTGATTTTATAACATATTTATGTTGTAATATTCAAATAAATAATTATATCTGCTCTACTCTGTATTGAGCACTCTTTAAAGAATATTAATTGTTGGTTATTGGATCTCACTCCGTATATACCAATCCTAAACTTGGGTATATATATATATATATATATATATATATATATATATATATATATATATATATATATATATATCCAGGTAAGTTGAGAACGAATAGAGTACAATTCCAATGTTCGTAACATTTAATTTAAAAGTAGAGCAATAGTTTTTTTTGTTTTATATATATATATATATATATATATATATATATATATATATATATATATAGGAAACTCACAAAGCATATAACTTGTCTAGCATTTTGTCAGAGTATCAGTTTTTTTTTCTTAGGAAATGACATTGTCTAATGTACAGTATGTATCCATTTACATCCGTTCTTCTATGGAGTTCAACATTTGGGGTCGGTTATGGAGATATATCTTTGTCAACCCCCTGCTGTCTTTTGCGTTGAACAGAGTTGCATACAACCCAATTTTCCTCATCTGTTAATTAGGACGATGCATTTGTCATTAAAATCTTTTTTTGTAAGGAATGTACTTATCACTCAACCTGATAATTTTTACGACACCTGGCAATATTTATATACTAGGTCTAGCACAAAAGTATCGGGATTGGTGATATAAAAAGAAAAACTACAACACATATCAATTCGACATTTAATCTCCTTCAAAATAGTCCGCTTCTGAAGCCACACACTTTATCCAACATCGTTTCTATTGATGGAATTCCTTTTTTTGAGATAGCTACCTCGTAACATTCTCTTCGACTGCCTCGAGTTCTTGAAATCTTTTTCCTTTCAAGTGGCATTTGATTTTTGAAGAGGAAAAAATCGTAAAGGGCGAGATCTAGGGAATATGGTGGTTGTTGGATGTGGGGAATATGGTGGTTGTTGGATGTCGGGAATATGGTGATTGTTGGATCTAGGGAATATGGTGGTTGTTGGATCTGGGGAATATGGTGGTTGTTGGATGTGGGGAATATGGTGATTGTTGGATCTAGGGAATATGGTGGTTGTTGGATCTGGGGAATATGGTGGTTGTTGGATCTAGGGAATATGGTGGTTGTTGGATCTGGGGAATATGGTGGTTGTTGGATCTGGGGAATATTGTGTTTGCTCATAAAACTGCTGGAAATGAGATAGAAGTTGCTACCAGTCATACATGACACATATAAATCAAAGAGAAAATAATGACATAATCAAGATGTTAACATTCCACGTCACTTCAAATTGAAGGTTAGGAAGGGAAAACCCATCAATACATGAATCTTTTATATATTTTTGTAAGAGACTTTATGAACATTATAAATTTTTATATCATGGGGGTGTTTTGTAGGTACCTTGTGAATGTGTGGTAAATGTAGGATTGCGAGATGATGGACAAGTTCTTGTGGTGATTAAGTATATTGTATTGAAAGAATGAGTCGTGATTGTGGTTAACTAGGAATAGGATAGTCAGTGAAAGACCCACCTTTTCTCACGCCCCCTTTGGCCTTCTGCCACAATTTTGTATTTTTTTTACAAAATAAATATTTTCTCTATACTATCCACTATACTAGTTCTCTATACTGATTATTATAAGAATTACGATTCGGCGATTACTATTTGAACAAGTATTATTAGTGCGAGTATTATTTGAAGGCGTTACTCTTACCAGTATCTGCATTTACAAAGTCTCGTCTACAACAATCATTTCGGAAGTGATAACGATAATTCAGTGACCTAACGGAAGTTACCACGAGTGAACATCTATCATCACAAAACGTAGAAAAATCGATCTCAACTTCCCTAGAAAATCCGCATTCAAATTACTGTCTTTTATCGTGGCTTGAACCTTCACCTCAATGAACGCCTAGTAACAATTTACTTCTTCCACAAGTAATTATTCACGTGATGCATTTGATCACCAGTTAAAGGTCCGATATCAAAAGCCTTGTGCCAGATTAGGTGCACTTATTTTTAACAATTACATATCTCCTTCTCTCTTTCTCTTTGAATTATCTTTTTTTTCCCATGTTGTGACGAGACAAACTTAACGATGCGTTGCCTAGCAACACCGAGAATTTCTTCGACTTTCCAATTAGGAATTGTAGTAATTTAAGAGGGAACACTACTTGTTTAGTTTTTAGAATCTTCGTATTTCTTTTCTCTTTTCTTCATCGGAACGTGGTAGGAATCTGGTTCTTTTTAAAGTGCTTTCTTTTTTTTTTCTTAGATGGAAGTGTTTGTGTACGAACCTGACTGCGGCTACATTGGAGCATTTTAAGAAAAGCAACATATAATGCCTTCCCTGGTAAAGCCACTACCATTTTATAATGAGCTACGTTCGGAGACTTGTGCTGCAGTTAGCGACTGAAAAAGAGTCACTAATGAACAGAGTTCAAATTCTGTTGTTAGTCGCAAATATATTTTCAGGTAAATCCTCCACCGGTATGTTGGTACCGAATTATCCTAGGATACGTGTTTATTTGTAACATAAAAAATGACGTAGGCGATCATGGCTCTCCACAATTTCTTGTTCTTTGTAACTATTAATAAATGTATTTTTGTTATCTCTCCTAACCTTTTGTTCTGCCATCTATTTAATCAAGTTTTACTAAATACGTTATGCATTGCTTTCCTCTGTCCTCCTTGCCTTCAATCTGTCCTGTGAGTATCAGATTTTCCAAGCTCTCTTTCCTCATTATGAGTCCCAGGAATTTCAACTCTCTTCCTGATGTTAGGTATATGTTTCCTTTTTGTTTCCATTTTCTCTGTTGTTGCTTACATGTCTGTCTGTCTGTCCATGGAATCCTTAGCATTCTATAGGACCACATTTCTACTGCTTCAAGTCTCCTCTTCATCTATGAGGAAATTACCCAGCATTCACTGCCATATAGGAGGATTGATATAACATAACAGTTCATTATGGTTATATGCCCTGTATGAGGAATCTAGTATAGTCATCTATGCTCTATTGTCGCATGTAATAAAGAAAATCCTGGTGTGTGTTGTGTGTGTGTTAAAAAAATAAAAATAGAGGCTCATTTTTATTCTTAATTTAAACAGTGTGTATTATGTCTATCGGCCTATGCATTCAAGAAATCTCAAAATGTAATCTCCAGTAGGAATCGAACCTGCGTCTCCCGACCGCCCCTATGTAGGAGAACTCACTGAATTATCCGGCGTGTTTTACCACTCAGCTACAAAGAGCCTCAATGTCTAGCAAGGAAAACATAATTCCTCATACCGATTTTTATTCTCAAAATACCATATCTGCCCAGTTTCATATCTGAAAGGTAAATCAAGAAATTTCTAAAGAATTATTGGATTTATTTTTAATTCAAACGTAAATTCTAGTGAAAACTCAGATTTGAAATAGACGGCCAATTTTTATTTTAAACGGACGTAATACACACTGTTTAAAATTAAAATGAAAAACGGGTCGTTTATTTCAAATACGAGTTTCCACGTTTGAAGTAATAAAAATGTCGGATAAAAATAAATCTATTAATTCTTTACAAACAGCTTCATATATATATATATATATATATATGTATATATATATATATATATATATATATACATATATATATATATATATATATATATATATATATATATATATATATACCGCATGTACTCGCGTATCATGTGACTTTTAAAGACCAAATTTTGAAGCTAATTTGACTACAGTACAAGGACTGTGGAGTAATGGGTAGTGGCTCGGATTGAGGAGTCGGAGAGCCGAGTTAAAATCCATTACATTCACTTACGGATAAATAGCAGGACAGACTGGGCTCTATAGCCTTGGATGGCACTTGGTCTACCACAGAAAGAAACGGCAACCTAATGCGAGAAAAAATCTGTCTCGTCAGTCATATATCGAAAAATACATGATCGTCTAAGCGTGTATAACGCCTGGTACATAACTGACTGAAATGGATATGTATTTTGGTCAACGGCGTCCCCAGGGCCAGCAGTACATACGCTAATTTTATATCTCGTCTATGATACAACCCACTTAATATTATCTTCAAAATTAGGTCTTCAAAAGTCGCATGATACGCCAGTATATACGGTATATATATATATATGTGTATGTGTGTGTGTGTGTGTGTGTGTGTGTGTGTTTGAACAGAAATATGATGTCACAGATTTGAAAATGCAAGAGGGCATTCTTTCATTAGAGATGACTTTCAACCAACACATCAGAAGATACGCTATATTTTCTCTAAGTGTAAAATATGTTCTCTTTGTCAATCAACATTACCAAAGTATTCTTTTTTGGGGGTTGTTAGTCGAAAGGGATCTCTGATGAAAGAATGCCTTCCTGCATTTTTAAGGGTATATATATATATATATATATATACATATATATATATATATATATATATATATATATATATATATATGAGTCCACATCCTCTCTCCCCAGCTATGGGTTAAATAATAAGACAGACGGCTCTTTAGCCTCGATTGTCAACAAGCCTAGAAGAAGGACAAATCTGAAATCAATACCCGAGGAGGGTTGTTTACAGATCTTTTGAAACAATATTTGCATCAATTTTCTGTATTCAGTTGTGTAAAAGTGTGGTTTATTCTACACATGCCGTCATCATATCGTATCTACAGTTTTAGGAATGGAATTGTTGGACCCTCATACGTCGAAGACGACAGGGTAGTCCATTATATATATATATATATATATATATATATATATATATATATATATATATATATATATATATATATATACACACACCTTCTTGGCTTGGCATCGCGAACGAAGATTTATGAAGTGGACTGTACACGCCGACTCGGGCGATAAAGGAGAGGCAAGTCCGACCGCAGCAACTGCAATTAATGGTTTGGTTTGGTTTGGTTTGGTCCGGTAAAGCTGCTCAGGCTTCCCGGTCCTTCCTCCCGCGTCGTTTCTCCTTCAGGTTGGCCCTGCGAGAGTCCTCAAAGGCGGAGACGGCCTGGTGGACGATGCAGCGCCAGGTTTGACAGTCAGCAGCAACTGGCGATGTTCTATGTGGCAGATACCGAGGGACTCCTTATAGCGCTTCATTGGTGTCCCCCTGTCACGGTGGCCAGTGGAGAGTACGACATACAGAGCTATCTTGGGCAGGCTATGCTCTCACCCATTCTGGAAATATCCCCTGCCCAGCGTAGCTGTGACTTTACCAATATGGCTTCAATGCTGGCGACTTTCGCTTGTTCGAGGACCTCAACGCCATATATTTGGGGGTAAAAGTGCTCAATTTCAGAGACAGAGAGTATGTAAATATAAAATTATTCATACTCAATATCCTCTAGAATAATCTGAAACATAATCGTTCCAGCTTATATAGATAGTCGAGTTAAAACACAACACACATGGCCTGAAGATTGCGTTCACGCATGAAACAGACTGTCGCCGCTTGGTGATGACGTCAGTGTCCATTTATAATATATATTGCTCCTGATTTGGCGGCTCGGCTTCAGTCACTTTCTCATCGCTGTAAGGTTGCCTTTCTGTGTCTTTTCTACAAATACTTTTATGGTAATTGTTCCTATGACCTCTTCGCTATGGTACCTAGGTTTTTTTAATTTAAGCGTAATATAATAAATTGTTGAAATCTAGATGTAGCTGTATGTTCTATGCTAATAGTTTCATTTCTCGCACTTCCCGCTTGTGGAACTCCTATCCGGCACCATACTTTCCAGCCAACTTTAATCTGCAAAAATATAAATGTAATGTCAATCGCTATCTCCTGTCATCCTGATTACTCTTTTCTCGCTCATTAGTAATGTTTCTGTTCCTAATTCTTCCACGACCTGTAACCCCTTGTGTTTCAGTGTCTTTACTGCCTTGCATAGAGTGATACCGATTAAAATATATATTTCTTCGGGTGTTTCTCGAATCTTAGGTAGGTACTCAATGTTAAATGGCGGTATTTGCGCCAAACTTCGTAACATCCCCCCCCCCCACAAAAAAAATATCTACAGAGGATTGGACAAATTTTGAATGACTTATGAAATGAGACTGCGATCCAATATACGACGAGCGGGCGATTTCTTTCTTGTTTCTTTATAAATATCTTTATTTTTCCTCTTTTTTTTTTCTATTTTATTTTTGCCTTCCTTTTCGCCTTTTCCTGGGACTCCTCCGTCCCACTATCCGACTCCCCCAGACCAGTTATCTAATTACAGACTCAATTATATGAAAACCACTATTCATTCTCAACAGAAACAGTTATGGAAGTTCGATTAAGTTCATTTCGATTGCCGACGGCTTTCCCTCTTTTAGATGCAAACCTGTTTACAGATAGAGACAAAAACGATTTGGGCATCTACTCTATGGCGTATCTTAATTCCGTTATTCATTCACGTCGTTCGTTCATTGTCTCTCCCATGATGGCGACAGGAAAAAGCGACAACAGAAGCCATTTTCTTTCTGGTTTTGTCAGGCAATAAATACGTTTGAGTAATTTTATCTGCTGCCCTCTTCACCGACGTGATCTATCGATACTAAATCAACAACCGAATTATTCATCTATATGCGATCATGGCTCACCACAACTTCCTATCCATTGTAACTCTTAATAACGTTTGTCTTTTTACTAGCCCTCACAATACCATTTACATCGCTCCTTAGCTAGGTCACTTGCTGTTTCTCTCTGTCTCACTTACCTTCAATATGGCCCTGTGAGTGTCAAATTCTCTAACCCTTCTTTCCTAATTATATATCCTAGAATTTTCAACGATCACCGAAGTTAAACAACGTTGAGCCTGGTCAGTACCTAGATGGGTGACGGTTTGGGAATACGTGTGGCTGTAAGATTGGATGTACCGGTGATGTAATGGATAACGGTTCGGAATTGTAAATCGGACAGCCGAGTTCTAATTCCAGTTGGGTTCGTCATATTCACTTAAGCGTAACTATCCATGGGAAAGGTATGAATCCACCTCTTCTCACCCCCCAGCTATGGATTAATTAGTAGAACTGGTATCAGCAAATCATTATCTCAAAAACATTCTTACAATCTAAAAATCATTTCTAGCATTAAATAAGCCGCAAAAGATTGATAAACCGTAAAAAAATCACTCACTAGAAATGTTAACCCTCTCTTTTTTATTGTAATTGTAATGGGCCTTTTTGTTTCTATTTTCATGAAAACTTTCTCGTTGTTTACATGCTGTGACCATGGTATTCTTAGCGTCTTTCTGTAAAACTACATCACTGTTGCTTCAAGTCGCCTCTTCATTTGCGAGGAAATTGTTCCGCATTCAGTGTCAAACCAGAGGACCGATACTACATAGCATTTCGGCACTCATGTCCGCGTCCTGGGTAAGACGATAAACTACGTCCGCGTCCTTGGTAAAACGATAAACTACATCCGCGTCCAGGGTAAGACAATAAACTACGTCCAACAGCAAGACCAATGATCAGGAGGTTTTGAGGAGCGTGAAACCACTTCCTAATTGCTGTTGTTCCCAGTTCCACCCTGACCCGAGGTGGTAGCAGTTGTTAGGGTCCCAGCTATGGGCAAATAGTTAACACCCAAACTTGTGCATAAATAGGTTTTAATACCAGAAATACTTTGTAATAAAAAATTATTATCACCAATAATTTTTGAAGCAAAAATTATTATCAGCAATAATTAAAATTTACAGTGAAACATATACTGTTAGAGTGGGTAGATTTTGATCTAGTGTGAACAAAATATTACCAAGTGAGTAATTTAAAAAAAAATCTTTTTACGAAAATAAAACCATCCAAGATTGTAATTTTCCTAAAAGAAGTTGGATTGTACTCAAAAATATGAGTCAATGAAAATGGTTCATATATATATATATATATATATATATATATATATATATATATATATATATACCGTTTTTATCAAATTATCGCTGTGAATTCTGTTGGCATTAAATGACCCACTGAGGTTTTGATATGCCATAAAACAAAACAACCAATCAGACATAAAATCATACATAAAATCAGAAAGCGATAGTTGAAATTTATGAGTCACATTATGAGGAAGGACGGTTTGGATAATTTAATACTCACAAGACGTATCGAGGAACGATACAGGAAAACAGTGAACAGCTTACCTAATGCGTTTGTGTGAGTGAATGACAGAGAAGGAGTGATGATAAAGCGTCATATAGCGTTTAGAGTTACAAGGAACAGGAGGTTGTGGAGAGTCGTGAATACCGAAGTTCTGAAAGGACATGGATAACGATAAATGATCATCAGTCAGTTATGTGCCATGCGTGATACACGCTTAGGCGATCATGTATCTTTCGATACATGACTGACGAGGCAGATTTTTTTCCTGCAGTAGGTTGCTATTTCTTTCTGCGGTAGACCAGTTGCCATCCAAGATTATAGAACCCGGTCTATCGTGCTATTTACCCATAGCTGGAGGGAAAAGAAGAGGATTGATACCTTTCCCATTCACGTAAGTGAATGTAATGGATTCGACTGGAATTCGAACTCGGCTCTCCGATTCCTCAATCTGAGCTGTTATCCATTACTCCACCGTGCTGAAATGGTCATACAGAATCAAAACTGGTTTACGTAACGAAGCGACAAGTTGATATCTGCCGCTTCTTCCCACTTTCTCACTTTCCAGCAGCGAATTCTATCAGTAATCTGAACTACCCTCTAAAGATTTATCTACCCAACACCAGACTAAGCCATTAACGTACCCCCAGCTACCCCAATTAAGGACTCAATATAGAAAATCCGCACATGAAAATAAAAATAAAAATAAAATAAACAATGCTGTAAAGTGCCCGACCCACTTCCCAAAAACTTATATTTCAATGACCAAATAGGAGAAGGTTGATTTTGGAATGTTGGTGGGACTGAGATCTTTTCAGCACTTCCTCGAAAGTGTGGGGTAAAGTGTTAGCTAAACGGATGCAATTTTTTATTCAAAACAACAAAAAAAAAAAACGAAAGAAATCCCTATGATTGACTGAAACGAGATAATGAAAGAAAAACGTAAGTAAATGAAACAGAATTAAAGCATATGAAAGAAAAGAATAATGAAAGAACAAACTTGGGTAGAAATGAGAGAAGGACAGTGGATAAAAGCCTTGGTTGATGTAATCCCCCAAAAAACTGACTTCACCCAGCAGAGGGAACAAAAACTTGCAGAGTTACTAAGGAGAATTAACTTATACAGAAATAACAAAAATAAAAAAAATTCATCGTACGTGGAATTAGAACCATCTACCCCGATGGATTAAATAAAGAGTCCGGTTCAAAATTCCAATACATATTACCTGAAGAAGACCGGAGAGTACAACGGCCGAAACGGCGTGAATATCGCATTAAAGATGATGGCAACAGTCCGAACGATATAAATAGTGTTCAGAGTTACAATACTTCATCTCAGAAATATAGACAGATGTTGAGATGAAAGAATGTAGGTGAAGGAAAAAATGAATCGGTAAAAAGAGAAAAAAGTGAATAAAATTTAATGTTAAATAAAGGAATTCAGCGTAAAATAAGGAATGAAAGAAAAATGAAAGGAAAATTTTGAAGGATGAGAATGAAAAAGAAAATGAAAGCACGAATAAAATAAGAAAATAATAAATGAACAAAATTGAAAGAGAAGGAAATAAAAGAGGAGCAGGGGTATGATAGAAAAGAAAGGCAAAGAAAAAGAGGTGAAAAATAGGAAGGGAATATGAAAATAGTGAATGAAAGGTGAGGAATGAAAAAAGGTAGAAGAAAAACACGAATTAAATATAAAAGGCAAAATGGCAAATGAAAAGCAAGGAATGAAAACAGAAATAAAATATGCGTAAATATACAAAGGAAATAGGAAGAATGAAAAAGAAGAAAGGAAAAGAAAGAAATAGAAAAAGAAAAACGATATATGAAAGGTAACGAATAAGAATAAAAAGAAGAGGAAAAGAAGAATGAAATCTAAAAAGATAAGTGGCGAATGAAAGAATAAGAATGAAAAAGAGAAAAAATGTGAATAAACTATAAAAAAAATAAATTGTGAATGAAAAATAAGGAATGAAAAAAGAAAAAATATGAATAAAATATAAAAAGATGAATGTTGAATGAAAAATAAGGAATGAAAAAGCGAAGAAAAATATGAATGAAATATAAAAGGTAAAGGATGAATTCAAGAAACGAAATCAAAAAAAGAAGGAAAACATGAATGGATTATAATGATAAAAATGATGAATGAAAAACATTAAATAAATATAATTTTAAAAAAGGGAAAAAAAAGTGATGTACGAGAAAGAAAAAGAATGAAATTAAAAAGAAAATGATATGAATTAAATGTAATTAAAAAAAGAAAAATAATGAAAGATAGAAATATAAAAAAAATAAAAATGATTAATGAAAAGAGGAAAGAAAAAGAATGAAAAAAGGGGAAAATATATGAAAAACAAGAGTGAAAAATGAAAATAAGAGAAAAGGGTGGTTTAACTAAGGTAGATGCAGGATAAGAGAAAGAAAGCGACTAAAATCAGAATTATATATATATATATATATATATATATATATATATATATATATATATATATATATATATATATATATATATAACTTTTAAGACAATCGATTAGAAGGAATGAAAAAGGCCTGGTGGAGAAAGTACGGGAAACAAAAGAGAAAGCATAAATGAAGTAAAAATATATAAACTCTCCCAAAGAAAAAAAAAAAGAGATCTTTCTTCCTCTTGCTCGCAAAAAAAAAAAAATCCTCCTTCCCCGTCAACCTGAATACATACTACCCATCGACCAGATTGGTGATTACTGGCCGCTGATAACTTGACCGCAGTCTGGTCCGGTCGGGTCCTGATTAATCCACAAGTATGTCAGTGTGCTAATGAATCAACCACTTGCCGCCTTATGTCGGGGTGTCAGAACAGGGTGAGTCAGGGCGTTGTGATGATTGCTAAAAAGTTAAGGAGACTGCAGTGAAATAAGGGATGTGGGCCGGAGTCGTCGTTTCGGACAGTGAGAGGCTGCCACTTCGACTGATAACCGACATTTCTTGTTAATTTCGGAGCGGAATCGTCACAAATGGCAAATTCCCAGCTGCAATTAACTGACGCCGAAAGATCACGCCTGTCTTTTGTTTCTTACCCTGAGGCCGTCACCCCACACCTCTGGACCTGGACCCTGATTCTCGACTAGTATTTGCAGCGAGTATCTTTAAATTGACTGCACTGCCCTAATGATCAATCAACGCTGTAAAATTTTGCCGACACTAGTTATAAGCGGCAGAAATATTGTAATTGGATCTCCATCCTTTTAGCCCAGGGTTTCCCAACCTGGGCGATGTCGCCCACCGGTGGGCGATTTCAACTGTTGGGTGGGTGATATAGGATTTTGAGTATTAAAAAAGCATTTCAACACATGCTACTCAAAAAAATATATTTAAAAGAGAAAAAGGAGGCTAACTGAAAATAAGAGAGAGTTCTATTCCTAATAAGATATAAAAATCCCCGCAAACAACGAATATTTTAATATATTCCATAGTTTTTGGAAGGGTCATTAACATTGAAATAGTTCTTCAGAAAAAATAACATTCTTTTTCGGATAGAAATCAGATAAGGGAAGACCAACAACAACAAAAAATATTCGATTCATTTTTATTAGTTGTTTGTAGTGCATATATTTTTAATTTTATAATTATGAAAAAAATCGTTAAATTTTTTGTCAACACTTGCAAAGCTAAACTTAAGCTTAAAACTAAATTATATATATATATATATAGTTTTCAATGGTCAAGTTTGCTTTTGTTTGTTCTTTAATATAGTAACAGCAGCTGCCAAAGCATGTCAGCGTTATTTGTTACCACCCTTTGCTATTTTATTACATCATAAAGTCTGTTTATGAACCAGTAACAAACTTTTACAAAACCATTTTCCGTCCTGGGTATGACGATAAACTACATCCGCGTCCTGAGTAAGACGATAAACTACGTCCAACAGCAAGGTTTTGAGGAGCGTGGAACCACCTCTTAATTGCTGGTGTTCCCAGGTCCACTCTGACCCGGGGTGGTAGCACCTGTTAGTGTCCCATCTATGGGCAAATAGTTAACCCCCAAACTGGGGTCAAAACACTATGAAAGTGTAAAAATAGGTTTTAATACCGATATATTTTGTAAAAAATTATTACCAGCAATAAATTTTTAAAGAAAAAAATTATAACCAGCTACACATTTTTGAAAAAAGAATATTACCAGCAATAAAACTTTTGTCGACATTAAATATTCCTTTGAGGCTGATATGCCGTAAAACAAAACAAACTAAACTAATATATACTGAGATAGATAGATAGATAGATAGATAGATAGATAGATAGATAGATAGATAGATAGATAGATAGATAGGAACAGACTGAAAGAGACAGATAAAGAGAAAACTGGGGGCAGCAGAAGAATTGTTCTACAGAAGGATACTGAGAATATCATGGGCGGATCATGTTAGCAATAAAGAAGTTTTAAGGAAAATGAAATCAAAAAAAGGACAATTAAACTCAGACTCAGAAAGAAGCAGCTGAAATTTATTGTACACATGAGGAAGGAGAGCTTGGAGAATTTAACCCTCACAGGACATATCAAAGTCAAAAGGGACGCGGTGGAGTAGGCAACAGGCCACCTACCGGACGAGTTTCTGTTAATGCATGGTGGCAAATACAAACGTTACTAAAAGCTACAAGCGATTGTCGGCTGTCGAAAGTCAAGATCGCTGACATCTTGAACGTACTCGGCATAAATAAGAAAACGATCAAACAATTCCGTTCAATACTTCCGGTAGATGGGCACTAATGATCCCACCTGGGAATGGTAAAATCCGCAGATAATAATGATCTCTATATATTCAGAAGTGTTCAAAAGTCACACTACCAGTGGAAACATTTGAACTTTTATAATTATTAATAAAATACTCTCTCAGTGTATAACATTTGGCAATTTTATACGCCTAACGATGGAATGTGACGTCATGCAAATGTCCTCCAATTACCAATCTCAAATGCACATTCTTTTCCAGCTGCGACATGACTTTTGGACCACCCTATATATATATATATATATATATATATATATATATATATATATATATATATATATATATATAATATTAATGGTCAATATAGATATAGAGATTTCGAAGAGGATAAAATCCAGGTAGAGCTGAATGTCCAAAACACCGCAAAAATATAATATAAAAGGCTCAAACACTAATATGTTTGTGTGTGTATATATATATATATATATATATATATATATATATATATATATAAAGAGAGAGAGAGTGAGAGAGGGCGAGCATGTGTGCGTCTGTGTGTAAAATCACCCCAATATTTCTTGATTCCGAACCCTTTCTGTTAATCTACTGTCCAATTTCAAAGATTTTTTTATGTTATTGTACATGGTATATAGAGCTATTGTAAACAATCGAAAAGGTTTATATATATATATATATATATATATATATATATATATATATATATATGCAGGTATGTAGAAACATAGGAAAGAACACGTTAGGAGTTCTTTAGTATTTTTGTTTTTATTTTTAAAAAGCAGTGCACCATACAGAAGTACAGCTTAAATTATAATTATATATATATATATATATATATATATATATATATATATATATATATATATATATATATATATATCGAGTACGGCCAATGTATTGGCCAATATACATCTATATTTAACTACTCCTCAGCAATATTCATTGTTTTAAAAAAGCGGTGATTATGACTGTAACAAAAAGAAACTAAACATATGGAAGTGAATTTAAACATTTTCTTTGTTCTTGAGACTTAACAACAAAAATAATCAACACTATTTCTTTTTAGATTATTTATTGGAATTGTCGTTAAAACATTGGCTAATTGCCAATTGGTTCAAACTTTATAAAATGGTAAATAATAAGGATTTCTTCACATATATTAATAATTTATTAAATGTTTATAAATTTATGAAAAAATCTTGTTTTCATATTTATTTCTTTATCAATTGGTAAATGATAAATATTGCATTGCGTTTTAGTTATAAATGTATTAGTTTTTTGAATGTTGTAAATATAAAATTATTCTTGTCAATAAACAATCTAATAAATACTGTTTAATATTTTTGTTATAAATTCTCAAGAACAAAAGATATGTATGAATTTCCTTTCATGATATATTTAAGTTTTATTCCAATTCTAATCATCGCTTTTGTTTTTTTAAAACAATAAACATTGCCAACGAGTGAAGGTAGTTAATATAAAAGCAGTGAAATGGGAAAAAACTTCCTTTTGACACACTGTTGTTGTTTTTTTTTGGTGAGGGGTTGTAGGTACATTTGTTCATGTTTAGCAATTCTCCTGTATGTCAGTGAATGCTGGTTAATTTCCTCGCAGATGAAGAAGAGAGCCGAGGCAACAGAGATGTTTTTGTTTTAATTTTTTCTGAGAATACCATGGACGTAGCATGTGAACAACAAGGAATTGTTAAGGAAAATGAAAACAAAACAAAATCACTTATACTTAGAATCAGAAAGGGATAGTTGAAATTTCTAGGACATATAAGGAGGAAAGAAGGCTTGGAGAATGTGACACTCAATGGATATATATTCCAATTCTAATAATAGCTTTTTAAAACAATAAATATTGCTGAAGAGTAAATGTAGTTAAAATAAAGGCGGTGTTGTGGGGAAAAAGCTTCCTTTCGACGCTCCATTTTTTATTTTTTTATTTTTTTTTTTTGGCGGGTGCGAAGGTCCATGTTTGCCAAAATGGCTACTAGTTTAACCGAAAGCGCTTGAAATCAACTTTCTTTTGGCCATTTTTTTACACAAAGAAAGTCCCAGTCAATCTTGTTTAACGAAATCTATATAAGAAATGCGAATGTCAGTGTGTCACACTATTCCAACGTAAAGGGGCACAACTCTATAACTTTCAATAGCTCAATTCAAATGAAAAAATTACTGTTGTGAAATTACAGTGTTTCAATATAAAATTGTCCGTGTTTTCAACTTTACTCCTAGAGGCCGTAGCCAAACATATTATACCATTTTGGAATAAGGTCGACTCCGTGAGCAAATTAAAAACATTCAGGGCCGGATCCGGACCAGCAATCCTGAAATTTTGGTTTCCCAAGTTTTCACTGCAGTTGTTTTCTGTGATTTTTTTTACGTGATTTTTTTGCGACGAATTTTTTTGTATGATAATTTTTATAACTTGGAAATAATTTTGGGAATAATTAAAATTAATTGAGAAATCCAGCGAAAGTCACCCATTAAGTAAAAATAATTGTTCGTACGGAAAGTAAGGGCCTATGTACATCAAATTCTCTTTACATTAAGTGACGACAGAAGAATTATCGTTGAACTTTTAATAGGTAACCTTAAATATTAATGCAATTTAAATGCAGCAATCAATTTTGAGTTCTTCTGTAATATATTGTTGCCTATCGCATCTACTCCTCTCTACCTATTATGATTAAGGCCCTATCAAGATCACTCCGAAGGAGTTAGCTTAAATGCCACCTGATAGGGCGGTTTTTAACCTAGTATGTAATAAAGAGAAATTACTGGCATAATACACAACTCTCTCTCTTTCGTTTTCTCTCTCTCTCTCTCTCTCTATATATATATATATATATATATATATATATATATATAGAGAGAGAGAGAGAGAGGGGAGATTTATTCTATTTTTAATTCGATATTTTTATTACTTTACATGTTATTACTGTGGATAAAAATGAGGATAAAATATTATCCTTACTTTCGGCATAACATGTATTTAGGTTTGTTACACTGTCTTCTGTTCATTAGTGCTTCTGGTCACGTGATTGAAGCTTGATCACGCCATTTTTCTTGTTGCTGTTACAGTGTAAACATGGTCGCTCCGCTAGCAGTGTGCACCGAGGAGAAATAATGAGTTTTCCGCTTGGTCAAATTTATCAAACTTTGTCTGGATTCTATATCCTATTAATAAACACACTTATAAAAAATAGAGTGTCTAATAAAAATACAAGCATCTACTATAACGTTTATATATATATATATATATATATATATATATATATATATATATATATATAGTCTTAAAATGTGCTATATTTATGGGATAAAGTGTTCAAAATCAGAAATATAGCATGTGTAAATATAAAAGTGAACATAGAAGTCAACACTTAGAGGCGACAGTCTGTTTCATGCTAGATACAATCGTCAGGCCACGAGTGCTGTTATTTTTCTCGGCTCTTTATATATACGGGTCAGTGGTGCATTGTGGGTAGTCTATTTTAGCGGTTATTTTACCGGAAGTCGTTTATTTGTTTATTTATTTATTTGGGTTAAAATTATTTTGCTTGTTTTTATTTATTTTTTATTTTTATTTCTTATCTTATATATTAATTTATTTTTTTTATTATTTTATTTTTATTTTGATCGATGTTTTCATTAACGTAGTAGTAAAAATTTAATAAGTTTTCTATTGCCTGATGAGGAAAAGATTTTAAGTTCTGAAACATAGAAATTTTTATGTAGCGATGTAAAATATTATAATATATATATATATATATATATATATATATATATATATATATATATATATATATGCGAATGTAATGAGAACGAAAATAATATAAATTCTAACGTTCACAGTATTAATTCAGAAAAGGCATCGATACCAAGAGTAGAGAATTAATTATTTATTATAATTTTTACATAAGTGGGTATATAAAAATTATAATATATAATTATATTATATTCTTGAGACATGTGTTCTTTAAGACTACGGTATTTTTCCGTTTAATAATCTTTTTTTCTGTTTTTTCTTGCTTTCTCGCAAGTTTTTTTTAATATTTGTTCTAAGTTGTTGAAAAAAAAACCCTCGTCCATGGTGTTATCGTTAACCATCATGTCTGTATGATTGGTTGGAAGTAGGTTGCTTATTATTTTATTTTATAAATAATATTTTGGGTATTTAGACAATGCTGTTGGATGAGTTCATTATTAATAAGGAATGGGTTGGTGTTTATTATTTCCAACCACATAGTCATTCTAATCCAACCACATTGTCTAAAGACCGAAAATATTATCTATAAATCTACTTAAAACCTACTTGAAGCCAAATCATACAACCATGATGATGGTTGACAACAACCGAACGCGCTCGGCAAGTCAGCGAGGACTAGGGTCTTATCTCAACAACTTAGGCCCAAATATAAAAAAAATACTTGCAAGAAAGCAAATAAAAACAAAAAAAAATATTATTAAATGGAAATCTTCCGTAGTCTTTAACAACACATGCCTCAATAATAACATGCTGCCAATATATATATATATATATATATTATGCACTGGTACATTAGAGCATCATGGTTTCCCACCTGAAGAAACGTTAATGCTACACGTTGAAACAAGAGGTACAGTTTTGTAGTGGATATTCTAATGTAACAGTGCATGATGAATAAATATCTAATGCTCTACTTTTGTACTGAATCCTGTTTAAATTAATGATTTGAAAGCGGAAATTTTACTCTTCGTTCTTACATTTGGATATATAAATATAATTATTCATTCGAAAATTATAACATAAATATGATATAAAATCACTACAAAAATAGTCATTTTGTTTCAACACTTCTGGTGACTTATCAAGTAATAGTGTTCAACACCATCACTTGATAAGACACCAGAAGTGTTGAAACAAAATTAGTATTTTTGTAGTTATTTTATAACATATTTGTTATAATTTCCGAATAAATCATATTTGCACTACTCTCTATTGAGCACTCTTTTAAGAATAGTATTTGTTGGTTATTGGAATTTATTCCGTATACACCAATCCTATACTTGTGTATATATATATATATATATATATATATATATATATATATATATATATATATATATATATATATATATATATATATGATAATAACGACATAGATATATCCACATAAGTTCAATGGCAAATCTACGTTATTTTAAAAACATATTTCATTTTTTCTTCTTTTTCTCAAAAATGTTATCCAAAAAAAGGAATTTTTAATTAATCGTAACATACAATTATACTGTTATATTTCACTGGTCATAGGTGCCTTATACAAAGGGCGTGCTTAATAAATGAAGGTTTCTTAATAAAATCTTGGGGGTCTAGAAATAATATAAACGGTCAAAAAGTGTGGAAAGAATACACGAATTCGTCTTTAATATACTCAATGTGGTCGGAAAATTTTATAAAAAAATTAATAAATAAAAATCCCTCCCCTCTATTAGGTACCCAAGTGTATAAACTTAAGCCCATTTAATGACGGATATGGCACAACTCCCCCCACTAAAAAAAAATATTTGATTTATTCAGCAAACTGAGAGTAAAACTTTTAATATTTTAGTAGTCAATGAACAAAACCTTATTTTTTCAAGAATATAGAGAGGGCCTTGCGTACATTTAAATTTATTAGTTTCTTTTTATACAGTGTAACCCGGATATAAGAGAGTTGTCGGGACCGGAGAAGAAGTATCTTATATCCGGGCTTCTCTTATATCCGGGTTTGGTCTATTTTGTTTAGGTAAGTATGGCTCTAATTTGGGACCAGAGAAAATCTCTCTTATATACGAGTTTCTCTTATATTCGGGTTTCTTATATACGGGTTACACTGTATTTTCAAAATACTAGTTGTATTAAAGACTTATCACTGTGTCTTTTTTTGTATATACAGTGTAACCCGGATATAAGAGAGATTTTCTCTGGTACTAAATCAGAGCCATACTTATCTAAACAAAATAGACCAAACCCAGATATAAGAGAAACCCGGATATAAGATACTTCTTATCCGGTCCCGGCAACTCTCTTATATCCGGGTTACCCTGTATTTGAAATCTTTTTCGAAACATATTCTGAAAATATTTCAAAAAATATTTTTAGTGCAATAAAATCTTTTAAATACGAAATTTTTGTTAATCCGCAGATAAGCTAAGTCACACTTGTCGATTTCGCGTAATGTGGGGTCATGGCAAATACCAAAAGTTCACAGAAACATTCAAAGGAAATACTTTACGATAGAAATGCTTGAGAAATATTTATTAAACAAATGCAACAAAACTTTCATTCACTCATCCGAGGTAGATGTTGAAATGTTCTCAGCCCGAACAACAAGGGAATAAAAAAAACAAAATGAAAGGATATACCATATGTTTGGTCGCTTCGTCGAGCCGAGAAATTTACAGTACCCCACAGTACATATATAGTAGGTGCTGAAAAGATCTCGGTCCGACCAAGAAGGGAATGTTATAGAGACATTGAAACGTATATACCAGCGTTTGTCAACTCAACCGTTGCGCCCGGCGCACTAATGCGCCCCGAGAGATAACCAGGTGCGCCAAAAGTTAACAAAAGAGTAATTCATGAATTATTTTTATATCTAAAAAAAAAACTTTATTTTTAAAAAGCTAGAGACACCAAGCACATTGCTTCCACGTCTAATACCATTGCCATTTGATATTTTAAACTGGATGCTAAATTCCTTAATCTTTAAGGAGTGGATAATCTTTTTCCCTTTTGCCTATTTAAATCAGTCATTATCGGTCTCTACAAAATGAAAAATAACAGATTTTTCATAAATGCATTTGAATGAAAATTCTACCGCTTAAATAGACGATGTAAAGTCTGAAAAATTAAAGCTTACTTCGTTATTATTTTCAAATGACATATTTTTGCTTATTAAAATTTAAAATGCGCCCAGAGTTATTTAGTTATTCTACCACTGCGCACTGAATTAAAAATGGTTGAGAAAAACTGGTATATACTATTGCATGTAGTCCCCCCCCCCCGCAGTTCAATACATTTTACAGATCGCTTCTCTAGGTTTTTATTAAATCTTCCAAATAAAATATTGACGTTTGTTTATTGAAATACTTGCTCATGCTACTTGGGTTCTGTACTATTCCAATCTTCCTCTAGATTCTGGGACCTTTTTTTTTCACAGTAAGGTTCATCCTTTACAAGGCCACTCGACGTAAAGGGTTACAATTCAGTAGAGGAAGATAATATTTAATTCTAGCAACGTCAGTTTTAAATGGCATAACAAATTAGAATAATATTCTGCAGTAATTATTTGGCGTCTCTGAAGATAGTCTGTCATCAAAATACCTTCTTTATCCCAAAAGACCGTGACCATGATCTTTCCTGTTGGTTTTGAGTTTCGGAATTTCTTTGGTCGTGGAGAACATGAACGCCATGGATTGTTGTTTTGTATTCGGATCATTTTTGCTTATTAAAATTTAAAGTGCACCCAGTGTTTTAGTTATTCTACCACTGTGCCCTGAATTAAAAATGGCTGAGAAACACTGGTATATACTACTGCATGTAGTCCCCCCGCAGTTCAATACATTTTACAGATCGTTTCTCTAGGTTTTTTAAACCTTCCAAATAAAACTTTGACGTTTGTTCATTGAAATACTGCTCTACTGCAGTTATCACCTCTGTATCACTGGAAAATGTCTTCCCTTTCAAACTACTTTTAAGGTTTGGAAACAGGAAATAGTCAGATGGAGCAAGATCCGGAGAGTAAGGTGGATGGTCTATACACTGAAACCCCAAATTCTTTAAAACCTCCATCGTTTTGCCAGCCCTGTGAGCAGGTGAATTGTCCTGCAAAAAGAGAATGCCTTTCCGTAGTTTTCCACGGCGTTTTTCTTTCAACGCCAGTTTTAAGCGGCACAGCAAGTTACAATAATACTCTGCACTAATTATTTGGCCTTTCTGAAGATAGTCTGTCATCAAAATACCTTCCTTATCCCAAAAGACCGTGGCCATGACTTTTCCTTCTGGTTTTTGGGTTCGGAATTTCTTCGGTCGTGGAGAACATGAATGTTGACACGGTATAGCTTGTTGATTCGTGTCCGGTTCATAGTGGTGCAGCCATGTTGCATCAACAGTGACAAGTCTCTCCAAAAAGTTATTACTCGATCGTTGGAAATGGCGCAAAATCAACTTGGACGTGTCCACCCGATATCGTTTCTGGTCGGCATTCAAACGTTTCGGCACCCACTTTCCGGACAGCTCCTTCATATCTAACTGTTCCTGAATTATAAGCCCCACGCGCTCACTGGATATGTCTAGAGTCTCGGCAATTCTTTCGGTCGAGATACGTCGATCGGCCAAAATTAAGTCGTGCACGTGATCAACAATTTCCGGTATTGACACCGCTGAAGGCGTCCCATGATCGGCTTCATCTCGGTTCGCAAAATCTGCTTGTTCACGTCGGAAATTAGCGTACCTTTTCTTCACAGTCGAGAATGACGGGCACTTGGCGCCCAACATTTGCAACAGAGACCCGTGGACTTCCCTGGCTGTTTTCTTCTGCAGGAACAGGCACGTCATGATCTGAAACAAATTTAAAAGATAAACGCAAGGATCCTGCAAATTGGCACTTGAATATATATATATATATATATATATATATATATATATATATATATATATATATATAAAGAACAGTCTTTCTAGCTACACTGACAAAATAACGCTCAGATTTGGGGAAGCGGGCCGACCCGAGAACTTTTCAACAATCCCTCGTTTAGCGACACAAAACCTGCTAAAATTATACCTATAAACATCCACATCAAATCATTTTACTATAGAAGTACATCCTTATAAAAGCAGACTTCCATCATTTGATCTCAGTGCTGATGTAACCGTTTATTTCAAAGGTCGGATTTATTAAACACTACAAAACAATAATAACAGCATGTATCGCAAAATGTACTAAACATATTTATAGAAATTCATTGGAAATTATTTTATTATCGAGTTACATTACTAACAAAAGGATGTAAACTTAGCTGCTCATTCAAACTGTAAAATACCGTGTAGAACTTATTAAAATATAATTACTCACGCATATGGTATTAACTGTAAGAAAAGGGACTTTATATATAAAAATTACAACAAAAATCCGGTATTAATATAATAAAAATTCGAACAGAAATTTAGTATTAATAATATAAAAATTCAAATAAAAACCAGCGTTAATTATAAAAATTCGAAAAACACCGGCATTAATAAAAAAATTAGACCAAAAATCCAGCATTAATTATAAAAAATTAGACTAAAAATCAAGTATTAATTATAAAAATTAAACCAAAAATCCAGCATTAATTATAAAAATTAGACCAAAAATCCCGCGTTAATTATAAAAATTAGACCAAAAATCGAGCATTAATTATATAAATTAGACTAAAAATCAAGTATTAATTAAAAAAATTAAACCAAAAATCCAGCATTAATTATAAAAATTAGACCAAAAATCCGGCATTAATTATAAAAATTAGACCAAAAATCCGGCATTAATTATAAAAATTAGACCAAAAATCCGGCATTAATTATAAAAATTAGACCAAAAATCCGGCATTAATTATAAAAATTAGACCAAAAATCCGGCATTCATTATAAAAAGTCCAGTATTGATTATAAAAATTCGAATAAAATTCGGTATTAATAGCAGGTTTGTAAAGAAATTTGGCATTATGAGTTTTTAAAAATCCGGAATTGAAAACAAGTTTCTGTGTATAACTGATTAACACACACCGTCCGACTCATTTGGGTTCCGATGGACATTCATGATTCAAGGCTTTTCCTATAAACAGGTACAACAGAATCAAATATTCATAATAAAAATTAAAATAAAAATCCTATATTAATCATAGGTTTGTAAAAAAAAAAACTATGAATAAACATTTCAGTATTAATTATAAGTTCATAAAGTCCGCTATGGATGACAGATTTCTATCTCTAAACCAAGAACATCACCTTTCCCAATTTTTAGTGACAGTGAAATAGGAAAATTTCGCTAGAAACAAGGAAAAGAGTACTAAATTACTATGTGATATCTGTCCACCTGTATAGCGGTGGGTACTGAACAAACTCCTCAACGATGAAGAGGAGACTTGAAGCAACAGCAATGTGGTTCTGTAAAAGGATGCTGAGATCACTGTGGATCGAACATGCGAGTGATGACGATGTTTTGGAGAAAATGGAAACAAAAAGGAAACTAATAATTAACATCAAGTAGAGACAGTTGATGTTTATATTGCATATAATGAGGAAGGAGGGCTTGGAGAATCTGATACTCACGGGGCAGATAGATAGCATAAAGGACAGAGGAAGGCAACGCATCGCATACTTGATGAGCTTGAATAAATGGATGGCAGAATAGGATTTTGTAGAAAAAATAGAAACACAAAGTTTATTAAGAGCTACAACGGACGGGAAGTTGTGGAGAGCCATGATCGCCTACGTATTGAGAGACACGGTACATAAAGAAGAAAAGATCAATGGGTTATTATCATTGGTCTCGAAAAGCAATGTAAACACGAAATATTACTGAATTTTCAGGACTAAACATCAAAGTTGACAATTTTATTAACCCTTTGAGCCCTACGTTCCTGAATAATCTTAACCCTTCTGACTGAGCTCCTGAGTCAAAATTCACAAATAATTGTTATGTAATGTTTCACGGTAGATATAAAAATAGTTACAAGTGTTTACCACCATTCAACCGGTGGCTGGGCATTAAATCATTTTTCTCTACCACCGGTAAAGCGGTGGTCAAGGCTCAAAGGGTTAAAAGAGAAATCAGTGTTTAATCTTTTTGATTTATAAGGAAGTTCAGGAAGACATAATTAATCCGCAATCAATATAATATGAAAACAACTTAATTTTTTATGAATAATATAATTATAATGTGAAGCAAATAAATCCGATGTTATTTATATAGGTTTGTAGTGATCATAGGTTTCTAACAATGATGTATTAATGCAGACCGTCCCATTTCGGGGCAGGTGGGCATTAATCGTTTAAGCACACACCTCAAAAGATTTACTCAATCGACTGACTACACACAGCTATATATATATATATATATATATATATATATATATATATATATATGAAACAGAGGATGTCTAAGTGTCTCTCTGCCTGATACTTTTTCACTCGAGATCCAAACTTGGCACATACATTGTACAATGTAAGAGATAGCGTAAAAAAATCATAAATCGATAAACCTGATCAATTTCGATAAATTGAACTTTTTTCCTTCGATTACGCTCAAACTCGGTATGTAGGTTACTTCCATCATGACGAGCTCAACGGCACCTCATTTTTATTTCTACGTCACTGCGTTTAGCGAAAAACCTAAAAAAATCGATTTCAACACAAATCGATTTCAACACAAATTTTAAACTAAAAACTCCCTCAATTTTCAAGCAATCTAATACAAACTTCACTCAATTGTAGTCAACAATAAATTGATTTTTAACAGTCATTTAACTTGATAATTGATTCCACCCATATAGTGAAAACCCGCGTAAAAAGCAAAAAAAAATGACGATTTTTACTTGTTTCTTTCTTATTTTTCGATGATCTTTCAACCAATTTTTATCAAACTTAACAATTGATTTATAAATGTATCCACTCTTACATCCCTGATAGCACACTGACAAATTGAATTTCAAAAACTCCAAAATAATTGTGGTCTGAAGTGGATCTTCATGTTGCCTGTTTTACCCCTTCATATCCTCGGCTAACTTCGATATAATAAATACAGACTACTTCTGTCATATCAGTAAGTGCATTAATTCAAAATACTTTTTTTAAGGAAAGTACTTTAAAGTAATTGAAGAAGATAGACTCTGTTACATCTAAACACGATGTTGTTTTTGCTCCATTCTAATTGAACGCTTTTTCTTATCGACCAGCTGGGCATAGCTGCTAGTAAATTATAAAAGTAATACAATCAGGCATAGAAGAAAAATTAAAAAGAAAAAAAAACACACCACTATTTGTAGTATATATAAGTCCTCACCCAGTGTATAAACACTTCAAGAAAGGAAAAACTTGTCTTTCATTGTTTTATCAAATTGCGATAACACTGAAGTCAACATCCAGAGGTGACAGATTGTTTCATGCTAAACGCAATCGTCAGGCCATTTTTATATTTACATATACTCTATCCTTGATACTGAGCACTTTAGCCCATATATATATATATAGCATACATCAAAACTATATTTTAATTATATATATATATATATATATATATATATATATATATATATATATATGAAATACATAAAAGAAGTTGAATCAGACCAGGAAACAGAACAGAAATATTAAAAAGTGGTCAATTTTTAAAGTTTTTAAAGCATATATATATATATATATATATAGTATACCTTAAAACCATATTTTATCATATATATATATATATATATATATATATATAGTATACCTTAAAACTATATTTTATCATATATATATATATATATATATATATATATATATATATATAGTATACCTTAAAACTATATTTTATCATATATATATATATATGTATATATATATATATATATATATATATAGTATACCTTAAAACTATATTTTATCATATATATATATATATGTATATATATATATATATATATATATATATAGTATACCTTAAAACTATATTTTATCATATATATATATATATGTATATATATGTATATATATATATATATAGTATACCTTAAAACTATATTTTATCATATATATATATATATGTATATATATATATATATATATATATATATATATATATATAGTATACCTTAAAACTATATTTTATCATATATATATATATATGTATATATATATATATATAGTATACCTTAAAACTATATTTTATCATATATATATATATATGTATATATATATATATATATAGTATACCTTAAAACTATATTTTATCATATATATATATATATATATATATATATATATATATATATATATATATATATATATATATATATATATATATATAGAGAGAGAGAGAGAGAGAGAGAGAGAGAGAGAATTAATACAAATCTAAAGTTTGTCAATTATCTAATTGGTGTTAACTTCAGCAAGCCGAATCTAGAGTTTCATCGACGGAGCCTTCAGCAATGTAGTTTACACATGCTAATCTTAAAAGTCAAAATAGTCATTTTCAGACTAGAAACCACCAACATTATTGACTATCTATGTCTTTACTATGGTAATGGTAATATTTAATATATTCTGTGACAATGGTAGCTGGTTGACTAAAACGTCATATGCAATTCAACTACAATATTACTGTAACACCTACTGGAAAAGGCGGTGAATTTTGCGGCATCAGTGCCAGACCATGTATGTCTCCAACAGGACTAAATAGCCACATATGCGTGTCCTATATTTGAGAATCAGTCAACCGATGGTATTACGTGAAATTAGTTTGCTGTAATCATATGTATACCACATCGTATTACAACATAACTGTGCATCCCACAAAATGTTCAATACCTAAAAGAAAACTACTAAATTAATTGAATTTCTTTTTTCCAGATTTTCAGATAAGACGTTCAGCTATCTTGAAACCATTTGTCGCAAGAATCACGAAAAAAAACTTTGAGTTATTCAGCTAGAAAGAGAACAGGTTAAAATTGTTTTGTGTCAGTCCCACTGTTTTCTCATCCAAGCAATAGTGAGAAGAAAAATCATTCAGGCCTTCAGTGTTCGTACCAACCCTCATACCCTGGTTTCCATCTTCAAAGTTCATTCAAGAACCATCAAGAGAACGGTGAATATGTTGTTGTTTTTTAATAAGAGAGAACAGTAGAGAGGAAAACAGAATCAGGAGGTCACAACGGGAAGAGGAATCATCATTTCAACTTAGAGCTAAAGAGATCAATTAGAAAAGATACAAGTTTACCCATAAGTCGTTTGGTACGTGAGGAGTTTCAGCTATGACAGTCCAATGAATAGAGAAAAAAAAACTTGAAAATGATACGTGAAACGTGTGAGGCACCTTGTTACTCCAAGACAGAAAGTTAGGACGAAGATCATCTTGAATATGTTGGAAAATGATCCTGGATTAATATATGTACATTTGAACTTTATTTAAATCCTTCATAAGCTTCCGAACTTTAGCTATGATTAATTAATGATGAACATGTCATTTTCGTTTATGATCGATTTCAACATGATTCTTCTGTTAAGCTTGGAGAGTAATTATAAATTCTTATTGCTCAAATTAGAGTTTAATAGTGTTATAAAAACCTCGGAGAATTCCAGTAAAATATCTTTAATCATTTCTAAGATTCAAAGTTTAATCTAACAATTGGACAATTTTGCTATTACATGAATTGGACAATTTTGCTGTTATCCGCGGTATATGTGTGTATTTGAATATATAGGTAATTATTTCATTGAGGTGTTGATTTAATAAAGCCTGCTTATGATCCCACGAGTAACAGAAAAGATATTTTTTTATTCTAAAGGATTTCACATTTATATTTTATAGACCTTTAGTAAATTGTGTGTATTTTTTTGGATTTGCAATAATCAAAATGATTAAGATTCATATAAATATTTTTGGAATGTATTAAACGTATTTTATAAATTCATTTTATCACATAAACATATTATTGAAATACATTTTACGCATTTTATTGGCTCATTTTTCATTTAAACATACTGCTCGAATACATTCAACGTATTTTATTGATTTAATTCATTACTTAAAAAAGAACCGGTGAAATTGGCATTTTGATAAAGAGAAAAGGAAAAAAAAAATGGTAAAAATATCCAGTCGATCTATTCTCATACACGCTGGTTCAAATTCAAACAGAATTCATTGCATTCACCTGCACACAAAATACCCGTGGGAAAGGCATAAGCCCATCTCTTCTTCCTCCAGCTATATGTAAATAGCAGGACAGACTGTGCCTTTTAGACGTGATTGGCAAATCGTCTACGACAAAAAGGAATTTAAGACAGGTGAGGCATGGCGTTAGAAACTCCATCCCATAAAATAATCTACTACTTACTATGGAAACAGCAGCAGCAATGCCTAACGTGAGATCTGTGACCCCCTACCTGCTCAGGGTGTCGTACACACCCTGAGCAGGTAGGGGTCACAGATTTGAATGTAAGAAGTTGAGTGGTCTTACCTCGGTAGCTATTGTAACATAAAAGCAATTTATATTAAGTCAAAATAACCATTCTTATGCAAACAAAAAGATTGGTTATTAGGAATTAGATATATCCTTATCAATATATTATTGATACGAGTGTATTATCTTTCTTCGAGTTTCCTTGGGAAGCTTGGATGTGCGGATGGTGTAATGGATAATGGCTCGGAAATGTTAATCGGGGAGCCGAGTTTCAATTTCAGTTGGGTTCGTTATATTCACTTACGCGCATATATCATTGAGGAAATGTATGAAGCCACCTCTTCTCCTCCAGATATGGGTTAATTAGTAAAACATATATCACTAGATCTCGAAATAACAATTCTAAAATTATTTTCTGGCTATAAATAACCTGAAAAGGGTTGATAAACCGTTGAAAACGAAACAATCACTCAAATACTGATTAGCTACACAGGCATGTCTTTTAGAATTATTTACATTCTCTGGAATATAAATGTATAGAAAGTATATTGACCACAAAGTGAGGGATCAATTTATATATTGATTGTAATATAGAATTGATCCCCGACTTTATATCCACATTATAATTTTTTTGTTTGTTTATCAAATTCTGATTAGTTGAATCCACCCCCAGCTATGGGTTAATTAGTAAGACTTGTATCAGTAAATCAGTAGTGCTTTAAAAAACATTATTCTAATCTGAAAATCTTTTCTCGCTTTAAATAACCTACAAAGGGTTGGTTGATAAGCCGTAGAAAAGAAATCGATTAATCAATACAATGCTGATTAGCTACACAGGCATGTCTTTTAGATTTATTTACATTCTCTGGAATACAAACGTATAGGGGTAACTCGGCCACAAAATGAGGAATCAGTTTATATATTAATTGTAGTATAGAATTGATCCCCCACGGTATATCCATATTATAATTTCTTTGTTCGTCAAATTCTAGTTAGATATGAACCCATCTCTTCTCCCCCCAAGTATGGGTTAATTAGTAAGACTTGTATCACTAAATCATTATTATCTCGAAAAGAAATTTTTAAAAAATCTTGTCATTTTTTTTTTTTGTTTTTTTTTTTGGGGGGGGGGTTGTACTATATTTAAATTTCCTCGATTGGGTTCTGACGAGAAAGGAACAATGACCGGTCAACTTATTTTATAGGATATTTTGTTTTTGTCTCTCTTTTCTTTCCTTCTCCTGATTTTGCTATAATAGTAGTTGTTTTCTGTTTGTCCCTCTTTATTGTGCCAGTCTTTCCCGTATTCATTACTTAAACCGGTCCCAGAGAAATAATGGCGAAGTGAATGAAGGACATACGGCGCAGTGGGTAAAAGCGTGGATTGAATCCAGTGACTTGACCCAAAGAGTTGTGCGCTCAATACCTGGTTTCAGCAGAGGTTAACAAAAACATGGAGATTTGAGTTAAAGGGAGATAACTGATACTGAGACATCCGGAAGAGGCATGGCACGTAGAACTAGAACAATCTACCCCTATGGACGAAATAAAAGAAATTCCAATCACCTAAAGAAAACTGGAGCGTACAACGGCCGAAACGTTGTGAATATGGCAACAAAGATGAAGACAACAGTCCGAACAATGTAAATAGTGCAAATAATTACAATATCTCATCTCAGAAATATAGACAGAGGGTGATAAATGAAAGGAAAATTAAGTAGAATATTAAAATGTTGAACCTCTGAAAGATTTTATAAAAGCAAAGATGTCTGCTTTGAGGATTTCTACAGGTTCGATGTTCAATTCCAGATTTTAAAATTGATGTCGATTTACAATCTTCTTAATTCTTACACATCTGGTCTGGTGTTCCTGCTTAATATATCGAGATTCTTGACAAAATTCGCAAAAAAAAAGAGTCGATCCGAACCTGGCATATCGACTTCAGTCACTTTCTCACCGACGCGACGTGGCTTCTCTCTGTCTTTTCTGCAAATATTTTCATGCCAACTGTTCTGATGTGCGTTTCCCCCCACTGTCTAGACTACATGAATTTAAGCTTGCTACTAGATTGGCAACAAGGTCTCGCCATTTTACTGTTGAACTATCTAAATGCAACTGTCAATTCTATTTTAGCAGTTTCTTTTCTCGCACTTCTCGCCTGTGTAAAGCCCTTCCGATTTCTTGCTTCCCTGATAACTACAATACTCCTCGTACTCCTAACCTGCGTCCTAGTGGCATTATCGCCTTGCTTAGGGTGAAATGATTAAAAAAATATGAGTATTTGTTATGCCTTTATATATGTAATCATTCAAATGAAAATGTTGACGACCTACCCGTGATATCAAGAATAAAATAATTATTGAACTCTTGACTATTATTGTGAATGGTTGTCTTAGAATTAAAAGTAATTGCTGTTCTTGTAATCATCGTCATCAGTAGAAATCGAAAAAAAATTGGAAGTAGGCGAAGCCGATGGTAAGCGGTTTCTATATTGTAGGAAATCGAATGTTGCAAATGGGGAAAATAGCGGTAAAAAGAAGGGGAAAAAAGAAGAGAAAAGGAAGTAGAAAGAAAAGAAGAAAGAGGAAAAAGAAAAAAGCAGAAAGGAAAGATAAATGCGAGAAAGAAAGAAAGAATTGCTGGGGTTTAGTAAATTGTGTTGTGAATGGAATAAATATCGAGAAAAAGAAATAAATAAAAAGGAGATGAGAAAAGAAGGAAAGGAAAGGAGGAAAGAAAGCAGAAAGGAAAGAAGAAGATGAAAAAAAAGAAAGCAGAAATGAAAGATAAATGGGAGAAAGAAAGAAAGAAAGAAAGGAGAGAGAAAAAGAAAGCAGAAAGGAAAGAGAAAAGAGGAGGAAAGAAAGAAAGCAGAAAGGAAAGAAGAATGGAAGGAAAAAGAAAGAAAGAAATCAGAAACGAAAGAAAAAGAGAGGAGTAAAGAAAGAAAGCAGGAAGGAAAGAAAAAAGAAGAAAAAGAGGGGCTGAAGAAAGCAGAAAAGAAAGAAAAAAGAGAGAAAAAGAAAGAAAACAGAAAGGAAAGAAAAAAGAGAGGAGGAAAGAAAGCAGAAAATAAAACCAGGAGATAAAAAGAAAGCAGAAAGGAAAGAAAAAGGAGAGGGAAAAAAGAAAGAAAGGAAAGAAAAAAGAAGAAAGGAAAAAGAAAATTAAAATGTTGAAAGAAAGAAAAACAAAGAGTTGATAGAAATAAATTAATTCAAAAATTAAAGTGGAAAGGAAAAAGAGTGGCGAGTGGTAGATGTGTTGAAGGAAGTTGTGATTTGAGAATGAGAAAAATATAACTAAAAAGAAAGAAAAAAAGAAAAAAAAATGAGGAACGAAATAAAAAAGGGAATTAAAAAAATAGACGGAAATCGAAATTTGTGAATGAGAAAAATATCAGTAAAAAGGAAGAAAGGAAAAGTAAATTGAAGAAAGGAAAGAAAGAAAGAAAGAAAGAAAGAAAGAAAGAAAGAAAGAAAGAAAGAAAGAAAGAAAGAAAGAAAGTCAGGTTATGGCGCCGTTGGTTGACGTCTGCAAGATACAAAACTTCACGTTTGGGAATGAGAGAAATATAGAAAAAAATGAAGCTTAAAGAAAAAAGAGAAAAAAGTCAAAGGAAAAACAATAAGCGAATATTAAGAAAAAAATAAATTAAAAGGAAAGGAAAAAGAAAAAAGGAAAAGAAAACGCAAAGAAGGAAGAGAATAAAGAAGCAAAAAAAGAAGGAAAGAAAAATAACGACGAAAGAAAAGAAAAGAAAAATTGTAGAAAA
This sequence comes from Acanthosepion esculentum, assembly GCA_964036315.1. Lineage (NCBI taxonomy): Eukaryota > Metazoa > Mollusca > Cephalopoda > Sepiida > Sepiidae > Acanthosepion > Acanthosepion esculentum. Next base: position 32,772,961 of record OZ038496.1, on the reverse strand, counting down.
AGAAAGAAATAAAGAAAGGAAGGTAGAAGGAAAAAATGAAGAAAAAAAAAAAACAGGAAAAGTGAAGAGAGACCAAGAAAGAGGGAATATGTGATTTGTTTTTTAATCAAAGCAAGCATTTAAGACGCAATGTCCGTGCCTGTCGTTTGCAATTAAAGGAAGGCGCGAATTTCCTTAATTACCTGTAAACACGTTGATTAACAAGAAGAGAATAAGGCAGGAAAAGAAATACAAATTAAAATACGCCAAATAGAAATTTGTTATTTGCAGACCCCTTTCCCATCAAAAATAAATAAATAAAAACGAGAAAAGAATATAATATTTTCAATATCAGTTTAAATCTAATTTTGAGTTTTTTTTTTTACTCATTTCTCTAAAAGCCCTTTCAAAACACCCCACTCTGTCTTCATTCAATGCCATCTTTAATCTCTCTTTCTCTTTCTACCACTCTCTTTCTTTATTTCGGTTTCTCTTTTTCGTTCTTTCCTTTCTTTTTATCTCTCGCTCTTCTTTCTTTTCGTCTATCTCTCCCTCTTTCCATTTCTTCTCATCTATCACTCTCTCCCTTTCTTTTGATCTCTTTCTCTCTCTCTCTCTCTTTACATATATACATATATATATATATATATATATATATATATATATATATATGGTGGATTCTCCCGTCATATGAGGGACAATCAGTCCAGTTCCTAGGAACCGACCGACAGCCCAGACACCAGCACATATGACTTGATTATAGTAGTTGTGCAGAAACAACCACACTTTTAAATGAATGTTTATGGATATGAGTTTGTGACCCTGGGTTTCACGCTTATGCGATCCTCCGACAAACTGAAGATCGCATAAGCGTGAAACCCAGGGTAACAAATTCAACTAAATATGTTAGCTCTATCATTGATTTTGAGCGCTTTCCAATAAGAACCGCGCGAATATTATATATAGAATTTACATAATTTTAATTCATTTATAATTCTAATACATTTACTTGGTTTTAAAAAGAAATATAGTCTATTAAAAATTAAAAGTGAAAATCTTTTAGAATTGTAGTTAAATAAAACATATTCTAGCCTAAACATCCTCCCCCAAAAAAAATCTTTAAGTATACAAATAGAAAAAAATACCGTTAGAATTTTTTGCCGTTAACAATAAAAAATTGTATAAAAAAACCCAGGCGACATGCATTTAGCGGATATCAGAATTTGTTGAAAAATACATCCCTACCCATCACTAAACATAACCCCGCTTTCCAATGTAACTATTAACTGATACAACGAAAATTGAAATTGAAGAAGCTAGCACCCCTTGTCTAGATGAATGGATTTCTCGGTACCCTTGGAAACACTCAATTATGAATCTTTGCCGTGCCTTTAAAACTGTAAATTTAAAAAAATAAGTTACTCCAAAATTCGCTTGAGGATGAAATGGAACTAATGTCTTTAATTTAATAACAAAATTAAATTCTAAGCTTTTAGCTTCCATTTTTGAAACATGGTTATTACTATGTAGCGAAAAAACATTTTAAATCAGTTAATTTATAATATTAATGCTCTGTACATTTACATTGAGCACTATTGTGTAAAAATAAAAAAATCTATAAGAACACCGGATTATATATCTAACTGTTCTTTCTTTATATATATATATATATATATATATATATATATATATATATTATACATGTGTGTGTATATATTGATGTAATAGGAAAGGACAGTTAGATCCAAAGTTCTTTAGTATTTATGTTTTATTTAAGAAAAAAAAAAACAGTGCTCGATTCTAAACATCGCTTGAAAAGAAAAGTGTACTCTAAATTTTAAGTTTAATATTAAAATTAAAATTTAGGACTTGAGTCAAGTTTTGAAACAGTAATTTCTGTATCGCGATGGAATCATATTTTAAAAAAGAATTATATATTTATTATAATTTTATCATATAGACAAAAAATGGAAAAAGGAAGTGACGTTTTACATCCGGGCTGGCCTACAAACAGGATCGTTCATAACCATTTCCGACCCTCACCCGTAGATGTGCAGTTAAAATGCACTGAAACCAAGTTGCATCTTTGTCGTGAGTAAAATGGTTTTGTCTATATGATAAAATTATAATAAATAAATAATTATCGCTCTACTCCCTGTATCGAGCTCTTTTTGGAATGAACGCTGCGAACGTTGGAATTTATATATTACTTTCGTTCTCATCGCATCGGATATATATATATATATATATATATATATATATATATATATATATATATATATATATATATGCTTGGTCAGTACCTTGATGGGTGACCAGCTTGGGAATACCAGGTGCTGTAAACTTGGATGTGTGGGTGGTAGAATGGCTCAAAATTGTTAATCGGAAAGCAGAGTTCCAATTCCCGTTGGGTTCGTTATATTCACTTGTGACTTGTGTCATTAAAATTATCTACAAAAAATAAATCTTTACAATCTAAAAATGTTTTGTCTTAAAATAACCTGCAACGAGTTGATAAACCGTAGAAAACGAATAAATATTTATATTTCTTTCTCTTTTTCCTCTCATACTCTTTCTCTTGAACATTCTTTCTCTCCCACTATCACTTCCTTTCTCTTTCTCTCTATCGCTTTCTTTTACATTTTCTCTCTCTCTCTCTCTGTTTCTTCATTTTCATCTTTCTCTCTCAACTTTTTCTTTTCGTATCTCTCTTTTTCTCTCTCACATTTTCCGTTTCTCTTTTTCTTTCTTTCCCTCTTTTTCATTTTGTTTTTCTCTCTCTCCCTCTTTCACATATTCTTTCTCTCTATTTCTTTCTTTCTCCCGTTCTCTTCCATTATTTTTCTCCCTCTTTCTTTTTCTGTACTTCTTTCTCGCTTTTTGTTTTTCTATTACACTATTTCTTTCTCTCTCTCTGCTAATTTTCATTCAACTCGATATCTGCCAAGTTTAGCTTTGTCTAGCAAAAGAAAAATTAGGAGCAAAATGATATTTTTAGGCCAAACGGGGAGGTGCTGTATGCTTGGCTAGAAAACCAGAATTCAAAACCTTGTCTCAATCTATTCACATCTATCTATCTATCTATCCGTCTGTTTTCATTTGTCTATTCGTCTTTTTACATCTATCTATCTATCTATCTATTTATCTATCTATCCGTCTGTTTTCATTTGTCTATTCGTCTTTTTACATCTATCTATCTATCTATTTATCTATCTATCCGTCTGTTTTCATTTGTCTATTCGTCTTTTTACATCTATCTATCTATCTATTTATCTATCTATCCGTCTGTTTTCATTTGTCTATTCGTCTTTTTACATCTATCTATCTATCTATTTATCTATCTATCCGTCTGTTTTCATTTGTCTATTCGTCTTTTTACATCTATCTATCTATCTATTTATCTATCTATCCGTCTGTTTTCATTTGTCTATTCGTCTTTTTACATCTATCTATCTATCTATTTATCTATCTATCCGTCTGTTTTCATTTGTCTATTCGTCTTTTTACATCTATCTATCTATCTATCTATCTATCTAAATCTGTTCATTATTATCTCCATCATGTCCCTCTTTTTCACCCTTCCATGTATCTTCCCTTCTTTCGCCCATCCGTCTCTAATATTTCTTTTTCTTCGGACGCTCCATCTGATTCCTCTCTCACCTCATCTCTCCTCTTTATCAGGTCCTTCTTCCTATCTCTCTTCTTTCTCGGGTCCTTTTCCTATCTCTCTTCTTTCTCGGGTCCTTCTTCCTATCTCTCTTCTTTCTCGGGTCCTTCTTCCTATCTCTCTTCTTTCTCGGGTCCTTCTTCCTATCTCTCTTCTTTCTCGGGTCCTTCTTCCTATCTCTCTTCTTTCTCGGGTCCTTCTTCCTATCTCTCTTCTTTCTCGGGTCCTTCTTCCTATCTCTCTTCTTTCTCGGGTCCTTCTTCCTATCTCTCCTCTTTCTCGGGTCCTTCTTCCTATCTCTCTTCTTTCTCGGGTCCTTCTTCCTATCTCTCCTCTTTCTCGGGTCCTTCTTCCTATCTCTCTTCTTTCTCAGTTCCATCTGTTTCCTCTCCCTTTATCTCTCCTTTTCCTCCCTCCATCTGTTTCCTCTCCCTTTATCTCTCCTTTTCCTCCCTCCATCTGTTTCCTCTTCCTTTATCTCTCCTCTTCCTACCTCCATCTGTTTCCTCTCCCTTTATCTCTCCTTTTCCTCCCTCCATCTGTTTCCTCTCCCTTTATCTCTCCTCTTCCTCCCTCCATCTGTTTCCTCTCCCTTTATCTCTCCTCTTCCTACCTCCATCTCTTTCCGCTTCCTCCCTCCATCTGTTTCCTCTTCATTTATCTCTTTTCGCTCCCTTGCCTGCACTTCTTTCTTTCCATCTGGTTGCTCTTTATTTTTCCATTTCTCGCCGCTCCTTCCTCCCCACCACTTATCTCTTTTTCCTCTCTTCTCTTTTCCTTCTTTCCTTCCTTCCTTCCTTCTTTCTTTCTTTCTTTCTTTCTTTCTACCCACCCCCAAACACTCCTTATTTCTCTTCTCAACCTCATTCGTCATCCTTCTTCGTTTGACTGCACCTTAATTTTATTTTCGCGAACAAATGAAGTTAATAAGATTCAATGATTAACGAAAAGTCATTAAATTAAAATAAGATTTGTATTTTTTTAATGAGTGTTTGGGGTTAATAAGTTGATGACTGGACATTTGGGATTGTGTAGCGGAATCGAGGTCGACGAAGAAGCGGGCATTGCATTGTGTTAGTCATGGACACAGCTTTCAAACAAATAAAAAATAAATATTTCAGTTTAATTATCTTGAGTCGCTTATAAAACAAAGATAAAATGTTTTTTTTTTTTTTTTTCAAATATACGAAAAACAAAAAGGTCTAAAAATAGCTAGTAGTCAATTACATGTACAAAATATTACCAAATTTACATGCTGGTGAAATTTACCCCGTAACTCTTGGAAATCATACTTCCCGAACACTAACGTGTAATTTAACAACGGTTGTTTTCGTTTATAACAGTCTGCTTCTATTAATGAAGAATTTTGCATATGACCCCTGACATTACATTTTCTTTGTTTAGGATTAAATCATTAGACTATCATTAATTTGGCTGTCTTCAGCGTCATCTTAGAAGTATCTTGAAACATTAGCCGATTATCAGACAGAATAAGAAGGACGTTTCTCGCAAGATATCTCTCAGCAGCCGCCCCAAGACAATTGTTTCGGTCATCGCCTTCATCAAATCTAAGAATTGTCCTGAATCACTATCAGGTACATTAACAAAAATAGGAAAGTCACTCCAAGACAGTCCTTGCAGCCATCTCTCTCTGGATTCATAAAAATTCTGGTTTTTGGTTATTTAGTCAGATTTTTGGGATGTAAATTGATCGGAGAAATTTTCAGCATTCTCATATATATATATATATATATATATATATATATATATATATATATATATATGTGCGTGTGTGTGTGTGTGTGTGTGTGTGTGTGTGTGTGTGTGTGTGTGTGTGTGTTATATGAAGCAATATCAGATTTTGCCACGTACGATCATCCATACTTCAGCTCTCAAATGAAAGCCGCTCGTAAATTTAAGCAGGATTTCGTAACATAAGGATATGAAACGCACTGTTACAAATTTTATCTGCTACAAAGTAACATAGTTTTGAACACACACACACACATTCTTCCACCTAATATAAGTAGGAGTAGTAAGAGGAACGAGGGTCAGTCGATGTCAGTCGACAGCCTGAACGGTTGAACTCTCTGCCTACGGGCGGAGAGGAACCCGAACGAGGCTACGCCGAAGGGCGGAGTCTCGTTCGGGGAAGTAAACCGGCCCTGAACCCGTTTATACAGGTTCAAAGGGTATATATTTTTGGCCGGGCCCACGGGCTCGGGGATCCCACGTTAAACCGGCCTTGTGCCACATGATACCCTCGTGGGGGGGGGACTAAATATTAGTTGATGTCGGACGACTCGGCTAGACGGTCGAACTCTCTGCCTCTGAGCAGAGAGGAACCCGGACGAGGGTCCGCCGAAGGGCAGAGCCTCGTTCGAGTAGGTTGACCAACCCGATCCCGTTTATACGGGTTCTACGGGCATTTTTGGGCCGAGCCTACGGGCTCGGGAATACCTCACTTTAAACCCGACCTTGTGCCACATCTATCCCTCGTACAGTAAATACTGTCGATGTCGGACGACAGTAGTCGACAGTTAGTCGAATACGAAAGTAGTCAGCGACCACAACAAGATTACTCTGCGTAATACCTATTATATCAAATTCCTAACGTTTGGTACGTCGAACTTAGTTAGGACAGATTTTAGTACAAATACAAGCACCCACTGTAAAATAACTCCACAACAATGTCTCTATCTGACGAGGATATTTAAGAACATGACTCGAGTTTTTAGGTTACTAGAAACCAAAATATTAGCCTAAAAACTCGAGTCATGTTCATGTGACTTTCACGTGAATGTCATGCGTGGAGACAAACTCGTTTTAAACTGTCAGCTTTCTCAGATAAATGGTAAAAATGTCTTCAAGCGACTGAAGCCAAGAAATCCTGGAGAGAAAAATCCTTGTTCGAACTTCGGAAACTGTTGATACAGAGTTACAACAAACGACACCAAATAACAGAAACCCCAAACCTTCAGCATGTTCAACAAACGCAACAAACAAAGCCAGTAGCACATCTAACTCAAAGAGAAAATAAGGAAATATTCAAGATGTTGTCATTCTAAATGGTTTCAAAACGTAAGGAAGGAAACTGTTGTGGCCTTGTTAGGGCCAGTAATAAAGACACAAGAGAAGAATTGAGTTAAACAAATATATTAACAGAATTAGTAATACAAACATATACAAACGAGAGTGTTACAGCAAGAGCTGACTGCTGGAAACTTCCAAAAGGCAGTACCTGCTCCTATTTATAACTGGGAGAGTCCATGCGGGCGTGGGTAAATTAACAGAAACAAAAATCAATACTGCAAAGAGCTATAACAAATACTTGGACTGAGAAATGTTTTAAGAGAAAGATTTTATAAATTTCAACTTTATTCCCCCCCCCCAACCCCGATGTACAAGGTGGTCCGAAAGTCTTGTCAACCCTACATAAAATAACAACGCTCTGTGGGTTAGTATCAAGAAGAAAGTTTCATATGAACGATACTAGAATACCCACCAGTTGAAGGACGCCGTTCGGAGAGCCTTTGCAACAATCAACAAAGCACAGCTTCGTAAAATTTCGCACAGGACATGGCACCAAATCATTTTGTGCTACAAAAAATGATGGTTTTCATACTGACCTTCTCGATATGTGACAGCATCAATGAAAATGAATAAACTGAATCCAGTACATGTGCTTTGTATTACTGTGTTACTGCTTGTTCTATCGTTCTCATTAATTTTGGTATGGGTGACAAGACTTTCAGACCACCCTGTAGATTAAATAGCAACCAATCTAAGAGAAGGAAAACTCTGAAATCAAAACCATGGAAAAGGCAACAGGAAACAACTTTACAATCTTTCCCAAGAATGCATAGCAATTTAAAGATTATGAAGAAAAATAATCTGTGAAATGCCTAATTTCTACTTCATTCTAATAATCGTCTTAATCTCGAACTGGTTAGATGATTCGTTTTTTCATGGGTTATTAACTCTTTGCGGATCATTTAATGCGGAGACATATTTCAGATTGTCGTAGGTTGCTTACAGTAGCCAATGTTTCAAAGCTGTACCCCATCTAAATACTGAACAGGCTCAACACTGCTTAACTTCGGAGGTACAGAAATGAAGTTGTTTTTTTATAATCGAAATGAATGCACATCAAGCTTCAGGGCAAAGGAAAATTTTGTTGAGAGGAAAAAGATGGCTAAAACAAAAAGAATCAATGTCAATATTTGGAACTGAATTTTAATCAACTAAAGCTGGAATTAAAAAAAACAATTTAATCAGTAAAAGACTAAAAATAAAATTCCTTTGAAAAGATCATGACCTTTTCTTGTTTTTATAAAATCATGAAATTTGTTGGAATTTCTTTAAGAGGTCAAAACAAGAGAGAATTAAATATTTAATTGTCTTGGCTTTATTTTGTATTTTTTAATCAGATAAATGAACCAATCAATGGAGGAAAAAGGGACTATTAATTATTTCTAATCTATGTTCACTTACACACACACACACACACACACACACACACACACACACATATATATATATATATGTGTGCGTGTGTGTGTGTCATCCACATGCAAGCCTGTTTTGCTGTATGACAGCTCATCAGTGGGCCTAGACATCCGATTGTTTCAATCCGGGATCGAAACTCAACCGATTTGACATCAGTCAGAGATTCTACCCCTAAGCTATCGGCGCATGGCAGAGAAAGGGAAATTTTTAATGTATTATATACGTGATGTATACAAACGCCAGTAGCCAATAGTGTTCAGTTCATAACTGAAGTGCAATGCGTTAATAGCAGGAGCAGCCACTGATTTTTTTTTTAAATTAACCTTTCTCTATAGTGCTCAATCGGCGATCAGGAGCATAAATATTCATCCACAATAACCAAAACTATGGTAACTTTCTTAATCAGTTTAATAACAACACTAAGAAATTGATCAGTGAATTAAACTAAATTATTAAGATATGTGATCCAACTATAAGGAAATCCTTATTATTTACCATTTTAGAAAGTTTGTATCAATTGGCAATTAGCTGATGCTTTGCCAACCAATTTCAATAAATAATATAATAAATAAATAGTGTTTATTGTTTTTGCTGTCAGCTCTGAAGAACAAAGAAAATATATAAATTCATTTTCATACGTTTAGGTTTTATTAACATCACTATTTAAAACAATAAACATTGCAAGGAGTTGAAGTAGCTAAAATAAAAATGGTGTCGATAGAAAAACTGTTTTTTTGATACTTCATCTTATTATGGACACGCAAGTCCACGTTTGTCAGGGAATTGATATTACATGACAGTTTACCATTCTTTTCTTTGTTTCTAACTAAATTTTCTTGTTTCTTAATACTTTATTAAATTTTTGGAAGGCATCATTCATTATTACAATGTATCTTCAGATTTCGGTGTCACATTTTTCGTCATCTGTTAAAACATTACTCTGACAGTTAATTTTTTTGTACTTGCTTGATTCTGACATCTCCAATTCATCACTTGCATCTTGGGTTATCCATTTTGCTGACAACATTACATTCTGTTTTTTTTTTAATCATTTCACACCATGCAAGGCAATAAAACCACTAAGACACAAGGAGTTACTGAATGTGAAAGAATAAGAAAAAAGAAAAATTATTAAGGAGTGAGAACAATAGAAGAATTGGAATCAAGAAGAGAGTAGATAGTGATTGACATTGCATTTACATTTTTGAAGATTAAAGTTGGCTGGAAAGCAAGAAGCCAGAAGGGAGTTCCATGAGTGAAATGTACAAGAATAGAAACCGTTAGCATGGAACTTATGGTTACATCTAACCAATACAACTTTGAATAGGTGAGACGTTGTTGGCAATTTACTACAACACTTAACTTCCTAAAGTCTAGGTATGATAGCAAAGAATTCATCTGTACAATTACCATGTAAATATTTATAGAAAAGGCATAGAAAATGTGACATTCGGTAAGTTTGAAATTACATCCGGTTTATAGTGCGAAAACGAAGTTCTTGTTAGGTGTGCTGTAGACTGCTAAGCCACTAAAGATGTGTCAGCAATGCAGTGTTGTCATCTGTGTGTCAACACACACATTATTAATATATATATACATATATATATATATATATATATATATATATATACATATATATATATATATATATATATATATATATACATATATATATATATATATATATATATATATACATATATATATATATTGCACTCCATTATTGTTTTAAGATTTTTGTTTATTTTTTCACTGAGCTTTGACTTGAGAAACAAGGAAAGCATATTAATTAATTTTTATTATATAGCCATCATCACTGAAATCAAAGCTAAATTTAGTTGAATTATCTCCCTTGTATCTCATTCAAAACTTATTCTGTATAACGTTACATGGCATCTATAGATACCATTAAAATGTGTGTGTTGCATTGCAACAGTGGAAAATGACTGAAGTCAAGAAGGCAGAGGTCAAGACTAATAATAATAAATGAATAGTCCTTTAATCCCGATTCCCTTTATTTTGTTGCCTTGTACACACAGTTTCTTTTTGTGTCTGCTACCAACACTTTATCATCTGTGTATCTTATTTTGCTATGACTGTATGCCCACCAATAATTTCTACTAGGAATTTACATGAAAGTAATACAAAGCAAATTTGATAATACTGACAATTTGAATAGTATTAGTGAAAAAATGGTATCTATAGATGCCATGTAACGTTATACAGAATAAGTTTTGAATGAGATACAAGGGAGATAATTCAACTAGTTTAGCTTTGATTTCAGTGATGATGTCAATATAATAAAACTTAATTAATATGCTTTCCTTGTTTCTCAAGTCAAAGCTCAGTGAAAAAATAAACAAAAAACTTAAAACAATAATCGTTTGCAAAATATTAATCAAATGACACAAGCTATAGAGGAAAAAGACGCTGATAATGCATGTTTAATGATTAGTCCTTTATTCCTGCTTTCCTTTACTTTGTTGCCTTGTTCATATAGTTTCTTTTTTGTGCTACCAACACTTTATCATCTGTGTATCTTATTTTGTTAAGACTGTATGCCCTACAATAATTCTTAAAATACATTTGTAAAATGCAATGGTAGAGGTCATCAGTGATGTTACCCTGGCTTCATTATGAATTTCGGGTATTGCAACATCAGATGCATTTTGCCAGGTACCCCGGACTGTTAACAGGCTGCCTTTCTGCATAATTTGCTCCACGATGAGATTTTAATAACAACATCATTATTATTATATCAGGAGGCACATCTTACTTTTATAATGGCAACCAGATTTGCATTAGCCAATGAGAATTTGTTTGTTTGCTGTCTACATGTAGGAGATCAACGACGTGATTTGTGCGCACTTTCCAGCTTTGCTTTTCCTGCACATGCGCCAATGTTATAGTAAGTGTTTTTTCTTTTATATTTACTTGAAAAAAAAAAATCCTCACGGCATTATTAAGTTACGTTCACAACCTATGTCCATGCATTCACTTATTAACCTTGAAAAAAAAAAACAAGCAAACTCTACAATAACATATATATATATATATATATATATATATATTTAATTGGATTCATGCGAGTTTGTGACCCAGGTTTTTACGCTATTTGTGATTGTCAACAACCGCAAATAGCATGAAACTCAGGGTCACAAACTCACATCAATCCAACTAAATATGTTAGCTCTATCACTGATATCGAGCACTTTCCAATAAGTACTGTGCATATATAATATATAAATAATATATATAAAAATTGCGTATATATATATTTATACTTATATACATACACATTTTATACATATATATATATATATATATATATATATATATATATATATATATATATATATATATATATATATATATATTAATAATGTGTGTGTTGGCATGCAGATGACAACAATGCATTGCTGACACATCTTTAGTGGCTTAGCGGGGACTACAGCACACCTAACAAGAACTTGGTTTTCGCAATGTAAACCGGATGTAATTTCAAACTTACTGAATGTTACAATTTTATTCATGAGATCTTCCTATTGCCCAGTAGACATCGAATTCCACTGTTAAAAAACAAGGATGTCTACACAAATATATATATATATCTGCTTGATATAAAAAAATATAACAAGCAAACCCTACAATAATTTGAACAATAATTACTCCTAGGAATTTAAATGAAAGGTATACAAATCCAAATTGATAATACTGACAATTTGAATAGTGTAAGCGAAAAAATTATTTGGTATCTATAGATGCTGTGTAATGCTATACTGAATAAGTTTTGAATGAGATACAAGGGAGATAATTCAACTAGTTTAGCAAACCCTACAATAATATATATATACATATGTGTGTGTGTTTGTGTGTATATATATATATATATATATATATATATATATATATATATATATATAACATAATTATGTCTTAGAATAATTGTCGGACTTTGTCCATTTCATAATATATATATATATATATATATATATATGTGTGTGTGTTAATAATGTATGTGTTGGCATGCAGATAACAACAATGCTTTGCTGACATGTCTTTTATGGCTTGGCAATGTACAGCACTCCTAACAAGAACTTAATTTTCACAATATAAACCAGACATAATTTTGAACTTTACTGAATGGCACATTTAATTTATGAGATCTTCCGATTGTCCAGTAGACATCGAATTCCACTGTTAAAAAACCAGAATGTCTATGCAAATATACATATCTGCTAAATATAAAAAAAACAAAAATAAAAACAAAAAAACAAGGAAACTCTGCAATCATTTGGACAATAATTACTTCTAGGAATTTACATGAAAGTAATAAAAATCAAATTTGATTATACTGACAATTTGAATAGTATTAGTGAAAAAATGGAATCTATAGATGCCATGTAACATTATACAGAATAAGTTTTTGAATGAGATACAAGGGAGATAATTCAACTAAATTTAGCTTTGATTTCAGTGATGATGGCTATATAATAAAAATTAATTAATATGCTTTCCTTGTTTCTCAAGTCAAAGCTCAGTGAAAAAATAAACAAAAAACAAAAAACTTAAAACAATAATGGAGTGGGAAATATTAATCAAATGACACAAGCTATAGAGGAAAAAGACGCCCGATAATGCATGTTTGAAAGGATGATCGATAATGATTGAATGACTGAATGAATCAAAGTGAATGAAGAAAATAGGAAGAATTTGAAGAGCATAATGAATAGAAGAAAATGTCCGTAGCAGCGGCAAAATGAAGGACGGTTGATAAACACAAAAGAAATTTTGATTAAAACAAGAATACGTAGACAGGAAGACACAAAGGAATGAAAAGAAGAAAAAAGAAATTAATTCTCGTACTGCATTCAGTAAAATTAATGTCCGAAAAACAGGAAAGAATGAAAGAACAAAAGAGGGGAGAGACCTACGACGAAAATAGAAAAAAAAAAAGTGGGAGTGGGTGAATGAAGAACTAAGTAAAAATGGAAAATAAAGAAAATGATGGTATGAGAGAAAAAGAAAGAGATAAAATGAAAGGAAAGAAGAAAGAGAAGGAAAAATTAAATGTAGTTAATGACAAAGAAAGAAGACAAAATGAAAGGAAAGAAGAAGGAGAAGGAAAAATTAAATGTAGTTAATGACAAAGAAAGAAGACAAAAATAAAATGAAAGAAAGAAAGAAAATGAAACATGTGCAAACTAAAGAAAGAAAAAGAAAAGAAAAAAGGAAAGAAAGGACAAAAATGTGAAAGAAAGAAAAAAGACAAAAATAAAATGAAAGAAAGAAAGAAAATTAAAAAATACAAAAGAAAGAAAGAAAAGGAAAGAAAGAAATGACAGAAATGAGAATGAAAGAAACAAATAAAATGAAAGAAAGAATGGATAAAATGAAAGGACAACAATGAGAAAGAAAGAAAGAAAGAAAGAAAGAAAATTGAAGAAAGACAATTACAAAACTAAAAAAGAAAGAAATTACAAAAATGAGAAAAAAGACAAAAATATGCTGAAAGAAAGAAAGAAAAAAATGAAAGAAAGAAAATGACAAAATACAAAAGAAAGTAAAAGAAAGAAAGGACAAAAATAAAAAAAGAAAGAAAGAAAGAACAAAAAGTAAGAAATAAAGAAAAGATTAAAATAGAAAGAAAGAAAGAAAGAAAGAATGCAAAAAAGAAAAAATAAACTGAAGAAGTGAATAGAAAAGAATGTGACAATAAAGAAGGAATGGTGGAATGAAAAATAACAAATATGAAGAAAGGAAGAAAAAGAATAAGACAAGGATGAAGGAAAAAGACTGAAAAAGAAAATAAAAGGAAATAACAAAAGAATAAAACAAGGTGGAATGTAAAGAAAAACCCAAATAAGAATAATGAAAAAGAAAAAAAGAAATGAAAACCAAATGAAAAGTGGAATGAAACAGAAGACAAAGAAAATGAAAAAGACGAAATGTTTGAGAATGAACAACAGGAGTAAATAAAATGGAATGAAAAGAGAAAAATAAATAGAAAAAGGAAAGATCAGAAAGGAAAGATAAAATAGAGGGAAGGAAAGATAAAAAAATAAAGGAAGGAAAGAATAAATCGGTGGAAGGAAAGATCAGAAAGAAAAAAGGAGGAAACATTAAGAAGGAACAAAAGAAGAAAAGAGGGAAGGAAAATGAAAAATAAAGAAAGAAAAGAAAGAGCAAAAAGATTAAATGAAAGTGCAGAAATTGGAAAGGAAAGAACAGGAAAAGGACATAAAAAAGGAAAGAAAGAGAGAAAAAAGAAAATAAGGAAAGGAAAGAACAGAAAGAGCGATGAAAAGACTAGAAAAATGAAAGGAAGAAGAAAATAGAGAAAGAGAAATAAGAAGTAAAGGAAGAAAAGAATGAAGGAACAGAGGATGAAAAAAAAAGATCAGAAACAGGAATGTTAATAAAACAAAGAGTGATGAAGATAAAATAAAGTAATGATGAAAAAGAGGAAAAGAACATTTCAGAAAGAGGAAAAGAAAGAACAATAGAGAAGGAAAGATTAAGATAGAGGAAGAAAGAAAGAGAACGACAGGGAAAGGGAGATGAGAAAGGAGGGAAAATAAAGAAATGGGGGAAGAAAAAAAGAATGAAGGAAGGATTGGAAAGAGGAAATTAAAAAACACAAAGGAGACAGAAAGTAACAAAAAGAGTGAAGAAAATATCAAAAATGAATGAAAACAAGAAAGAAAAAGGAGAAAAAAAAATGCAAAAATAATAAAAAGTGAAAGAAAAGAACAAGAAAGAAACAATCAGTAAATTAAATAAAAGAAACAAAAAAGGAAAAGAAACACAAAAAGAATCGAAAACAAATTAACTACAAAAGAAAAGAGGAAGTCAAGTGTAACAGCTGATCAGCTCCCAATTAGATTTTGATTAGGAAAACAGTGAAAGAAAAAATCTTGTTCTATTGTCATTACAAAAGACCCCAAGCAGAGGGTGAATAATAATAAAGCCAGACACAGTGACCTCGAACGGTCACTTAATCAAATACACTATCCTCTTGGACTACAAACACAGTATTAGGAGCGCAATAACTTCGATTCCACTGTGTAACGCCATCAAGAATCAGTGTGTTCACATGTATACAGTCGTCTGCAAGAACTGCTTTTAATTTTGGCAGTAATATTTTTTTCAATTATCTGGGGAGTATGTGATCGAGGTGGGGGCATGGTTGTATCTTCATTTATTTTTCTTTTATTACATCCAGACTTGGGCCAGAAGGCTTAGGTGTTTATTTCATTTTCCCTTTAAGTGATCCTTCTAAAGTCTTATTTTTCATTCCCCCAAAACCTATTTTTTTCTTTCTTATAATATTTTAGTTTCATTCTTCTAAAATCTTATTTTTCATTCGTCCAATATTTTATTTTCTTTCTCCCAACAATTGTTCATTCTTCCAAAAACCTTATTTTTCTTCCTTCTAATATTTTAGTTTCATCCTTCTAAAACTTTATTTTTCATTCCTTCAATATTTTAATTCTTCTAAAATCTAATTTTTCATTGTTCCAATATTTTACTTTAATTCTTCAAAAACATTATTTTTCATTCTTTCAATATTTTATTTTCGTTCTTTCAAAAACCTTATTTTTTATTCTTCCAATATTTATTTTCATTAAACTAAAAGCTTATTTTTCATTCTTCAAATATCATATTTTCATTCTTCAAAAATTTTGTTTTTCATTCTTCAAATATCTTATTTTCATTCTCCCAACAATTGTTCATTTTTCCAAAAACCTTATTTTTCTTCCTTCTAATATTTTAGTTTCATCCTTCTAAAACCTTATTTTTCATTCATTCAATATTTTAATTCTTCTAAAATCTAATTTTTTCATTGTTCCAATATTTTACTTTAATTCTTCAAAAACATTATTTTTCATTCTTTCAAATATCATATATTCATCCTTCAAAAATTTTGTTTTTCATTCTTCAAATATCTTATGTTCATTTTTCAAAATTTTTGTTTTTCATTCTTCAAATATCTTATTTTCATTCTTCAAACATTTTGTTTTTCATTCTTCAAATATCTTATTTTCATTCTTCAAATATTTTGTTTTTCATTCTTCAAACATTTTGTTTTTCATTCTTCAAATATCTTATTTTCATTCTTCAAACATTTTGTTTTTCATTCTTTAAATATCTTATTTTCATTCTTCAAACATTTTGTTTTCATTCTTCAAATATCTTATTTTCATTCTCCTAAAAATTTTGTTTTATTCTTCCTAAATCTCATTTTACATTCTTCCAATATTTTAGTTTAATTTTTTTAAATTTTTTATTTCTTCTAAAATCTTTTTTTTTTCAAATTTTCATTATTTTCTTTCTCTTTTATCCCTTTATAATTTGTAATTCTCTCATGTTATTTTATTTTTCATGATTCAATTCATTATTTGTTTTTTCTATATTATTTCTTCTATTCTTTCTCTTTCTTTTCTATTATCCTTCCATTTTTCATTCTGACATTTGCAGATTTACAATATCACAAACATTCCCTTTTTGGATATGTTTTCCTCACATGTCAGCCACATCAAAATAGATAAGTCTGCACAAAAAATTGTGTAACGACGGCAATTTTCATCTGCTGTGTCCTTCAAGACATGGGTAATCATGGCTCTCCACAACTTCCAGTCCTCTATAGCTCTTAATAACATTTGTCTTTTCACCATCCATTCATTCCAGACTCTATTCAGTAATCTATTTATACAATCGAATTAAGTTGGTGATTCACTGCTTTACTCTGTCCCTCTTGCCTTCAAAGTGTCCTGGGAGTGTCAGATTTTACAAGCCCACTTTTCTCATTATGTATCCAAGAAATTTCAATTGTCTATTTCTGATTCTAAGTATAAGCATCCTTTCTGTTTACGTTTTCATTAAAACTTCCTTGTTAGTCCCATGTTCAGTCAATGGTACTCTCAGTATCCTTGTGTAGAACCACATTACTTTTGTCACGATTCTTCATCATCTACAAGAAGATTATCCAGCCTATGACCATTGTTTATCTTTCTTCTAAGTCTCGACTTATACAAGGATACAATCCGTACAAAATGTAAGTCCTTCTGTAGAACCACATTTTTTGTCTTGTGTTTCTTCTTCATCCATGGGGAGATTGTCCAACATTCACTGCCTGTGGAGGACTGATATTACATAACAGACAATACCATATTTAGTAACACCTTTTCAAAAAATGGTCCAGAATATCAACAGAGCCTTTTGCAGAAATCCCAAAGGGTATTGGCGTAGCAAAAGATGTCTTCCAAAAACTAAGCCAAGTATGAAGAGATAGGAAAAGGTTGTTAAACATAAAGACTGCTGAACTGCTATATAATGTCTAATCTCCTATATGACAGTGAATGTTAGACAATCACTTTACACTATTTATATTGTTTGGACAGTTGTCCTCACCTTTATTGCCACAATCATGTTGTTTTGACCACTGCATGATCCAGCCTTCTTCAGGTGATATTTGTTGAAATTTAGAACCGAACCCTTTATTTAGACCATAGTGGTAGATTGTTCTAATTCCAGTTGCCATGCCTTTGGATATCTCAGTTTTAGTTAATTCTCCAAGTTTTTGTTCTTTCTGCTGAGGCCAGTGATTGAATTCACAACTCTTTGGGCCAAATCGAAGCCAGGGTGTACAACAGCCAAAACATTGAGAATAAAGATGAGAACAACAGTCTGAACAATGTAAATAATTTAAACAGTAACAATACTTCATCTCTTTAGACAATTTTATCGCAGTTGAAGATTTAAAGTGACTAAGACATGGTTCTACCGATAAATACTAAGAATAACTAAATTAGAATAATATTATTCTATGTTTAAAACCATTTTTATAAATAAGAGTAGGAAATGCTGGCCGTAATGAAACTGGAGAGGTATAATTTATAGGGCTTGATTACCAAACAAGGCGTGCATATTATGCATGAGTAGAATCATTTCCCCACACTTTCAGCATAATTTTAGGTGTGCATGTTATGGATGAAGGCGTATTATACATGAGGAATTACAGTAAATGTAAACAGTATTGGGCAGCCTTTATATGCTATATAATCCAGGAATCTGTTAATTTTTCTGCCATTGCCAAAACTGTTTTCTTTCTTTCTTCCTTTCTTTCTTCGTCCACTTCATCCTTCTCTTTTTTTATTTCCTTTTATTCTTCGCCCCCCCCCCACACACACAAATTCTTGATTTTCTCCTCTATTTTCTTCTTTCTATCCTATTGACAATGAGCCTTCTGTTAAAAAAAAAAAAAAATCCCCCCTTCTTTCACTGCTCAATTTCCACCATTCTAACAAAAACCCTTTCTCTGCTCGTTTTGTCTTCATTTCCAAAACCAATTTTCCCTCCTTTTTGTCTTTTTTAATTTAATCCCAAACTTCCAATTTTCAACACCCTCCCCAGCATCCAACGATTGCAATCAGTCATTATCCGACTCTTTTTTTTTTTGCGATGGAGATGGCCAGCAGTATCTTCTTATAATGAAGTTCAGATATTTCAAACGTAATTTCAATACTATGATCAGATAAAGTAATTTGGCAATATTAAATCTTTATCGGCAAAATTGGAATATGATATCATAAATCATGCAGGACACCAACCCTCGACTCTCGAATTTTAGTTTCTGGTGTAAAATAAATGAAGACATTATTGGCTTAACATTGACGTGGTCAGTGTTTTCCTGTTTGTCCACAATTTTTTGTTTCATTTTTTCATCTTTTCTTCCTCAACACCAATTTAAAATTGACCAGTCGATCACGATTTGTTATTAAATATATTTTTTATCTGGAAAGCTAATTTATTTTCTTTTTTTTTTTCAGTTTTATATTATGAGTTTGTTTTCGTCCAATTTTTTTTTTTCATTTTTTTTCTATTTCTTTTACTTTTAATTCTCTTTTGCCGTTTTCTCTTGTGTACATCTTTTTCTTTTGGTATATCCTTTTTCATTCCATTGATATCGTCTAAAAGTGAAATATTCCTTTCCACAGTTTACTTTCATTCATTCTTTCTGCTTTTCCTAACTTTCCTTACTGTATACAGTTTTCTTTCCTTTTTTTATTTTCCTTCCGTCCACATATTTTTCTTCTTTTTCCCCTTCTTATAGTAGCCTTTTCTTTTTCGTTTTTTTATTCCATTTTTCCCCTTCATTGTATCTTTCTTTCCTTCCTTTCATATCATTCTACCTTTCCTTTTTCTTTTTCTCTAGTTTTGTTTACTTTTCCTTCTTTCTTTTCCTTCTCTAGTTACCTTCCTTCATTCATTTTTGCTATTCTTTAGCATTTCCGTTCTTTATTCCTTCTTTCTTTATTTTCTCTAATATTTCTTTTTTTTTATCTTTATTCATTTTTTTTTTTGCTTTTTTGCCTTACCTTCTTTAATCATAGTCTTCGTTTTCAACTTCATTCTTTCTTTTTCTCTCTTTCCCACTTTTGTACCTTTCTTTCTTCTTTTCCTTCTTTAATTACAGCCTTTCTTTTCACTAATACTTCCGCTTTCATTTCTTCTTTAGTCATAGCCTTTTTTTCATTCTTTTGCTTTCCTCTTCTTAATACATCTCTCTCTCTCTTTCTCTCTCTGCTTCCTAATACGTCTCTCTCTCTCTTTCACTCTCTGCTTCCTAATACGTCTCTCTCTCTCTTTCACTCTCTGCTTCCTAATACGTCTCTCTCTCTCTCTTTCACTCTCTGCTTCCTAATACGTCTCTCTCTCTCTTTCACTCTCTGCTTCCTAATACGTCTCTCTCTCTCTTTCACTCTCTGCTTCCTAATACGTCTCTCTCTCTTTCTCTCTCTGCTTCCTAATACGTCTCTCTCCCTTTCTCTCTCCGCTTCCAAATACGTCTCTCGCTCTTTCTCTCTCCGCTTCCAAATACGTCTCTCGCTCTTTCTCTCTCTGCTTCCTAATACGTCTCTCTCTCTCTTTCTCTCTCTGCTTCCTAATACGTCTCTCTCTCTTTCTCTCTCCGCTTCCTAATACGTCTCTCTCCCTTTCTCTCTCTGCTTCTTAATACGTCTCTCTCCCTTTCTCTCTCCGCTTCCAAATACGTCTCTCTCCCTTTCTCTCTCTGCTTCCTAATACGTCTCTCACTCTTTCTCTCTCTGCTTCCTAATACGTCTCTCTCTCCCTTTCTCTCTCTGCTTCCTAATACGTCTCTCTCCCTTTCTCTCTCTGCTTCCTAATACGTCTCTCTCCCTTTCTCTCTCTGCTTCCTAATACGTCTCTCTCCCTTTCTCTCTCTGCTTCCTAATACGTCTCTCTCTCTTTCTCTCTCTGCTTCCTAATACGTCTCTCTCTCTTTCTCTCTCTGCTTCCTAATACGTCTCTCTCTCTTTCTCTCTCTGCTTCCTAATACGTCTCTCTCTCTTTCTCTCTCTGCTTCCTAATACGTCTCTCTCTGCTTCCTAATACGTCTCTCTCTGCTTCCTAATACGTCTCTCTCTGCTTCCTAATACATCTCTCTCTCTTTCTCTCTCTGCTTCCTAATACATCTCTCTCTCTCTCTCTCTCTCTCTTTCTCTCTCTGCATCAATCCTAGTTTTCTTTTTCTCTCATTTTCTTTACGGGGCTTATTTCCTCTTTTGCTCTATTGCAAACAGAATTATAGAAAAAGTGGGACAACACGAACGAAATGTAGGACGAATTTTCCTTCAAAATATTAAAATTAATGAGAAACAAAAAAAAAAACAACAACAACAAAGAAACCTAAAAGAAACAAAAAGCAGTGGAGCAATTAACTCTTCCACTGTATAATTAATTAACTAATTAAATTTTGTGTTCTGATTGCAAAAATAAATAGAACAAATAAATCAAGCAACCCTCAAATTTTAATTATTCAAATATGAAATTAATTATTGATTAAATATTGATTAACAAAAACCTTGCAGCAAACATCCTAACAATTCATTTTGGATATTTTTCAATTCCTGGTTTTTAATGCATAAAATTCTTTAAGATGCTGTATTACACCCCCCACCAGCCAACTGCCACGACCCCCTCCATCAAACAGCAAATCCATAAAATCTCATCAACCCCCAAATATCAGTAAACCAGTATTAAAACCCTTATTGTTATGTTGATAATATAATGACTATTGGTGTAAAAAAATGTGATCAGCAAGTCCACCTAATTTTAGCCATGTTAACAGACTCTGGGGGAGTTCGATAACAGGGGATGTGACACTGAAATCCGAGTGTGTATTGACATAGCAAACAACACCTTCCAAAAGGTAAGGATCGTACTAAGAAATAGGAAGAATTTCATTTTAAGCAAAGCAAAGAGTGCTGAACTGTTATGTAATATCAGTCCCTATATATGGTAGTGAATGCTGGACAATTTCCTAAGAAGAGACTTCAAGCAAGAGAAATGTGGTTCTGAGAAGGATTCTGAGAACACCGCAGACAATGCTTATAACCAACGAATAAGACTTAATGAAAAATGGAAACCCAAAAACACTTATACTCAGAAAGAGACAATTGAAATGACTTGGACACATAATGGGGAAGGAAAGCTCGGAGAATTTATATATATATATATATATATATATATATATATATATATATATATATATATATTATATGTGTGTGTGTGTGTGTAATTTCTATATATACTATTTATATATATGTGCAGTACTTATTGGAAAGCGTTCAATATCGGTGATAAAGTTAACATAATTCGTTGTATTGATGTGAGTTTGTGACCCTGAGGATTCTTCTGATTGTCAGACAATCACACACACACATATATATGTAAAAATTCTCAGATATATGTAAATATTCTCAGATATATATATATATATGTAAATATTCTCAGTTATATATATATATATATATATATATATATATATATATATATGTAAATATTCTCAGATATATATATATATATATATATATGTAAATATTCTCAGATATATATATATATATATATATATATATATACGTAAATATTCTCAGATATATATATATAT
>OZ038496.1:32723331-32745831 GCA_964036315.1 Acanthosepion esculentum | reverse complement strand
AGTTTGAGGACCAACAATTTTTCAAGTCATGGTGCTACCGGGAGGGAACCTCAGTTCGTCCTAATTAGTGGTAGTTTGGGGTCAAATCGGCGATGATGGAATGTAACTAGCTTGGTCTTCGCGGCATTGAATGTAACCAGCCATTTTTTACCCCCATTGTATAGTTTGTGCAAGATCGCAAGAGAGATCAGTCGCCAATATCTGACCATCGAAAGTTTCAGCAATGCGCCCGCATATGGTCGTATCATCTGTATAGATGTTTAAAAATGATCTGAGTATATTCTTAGGCAGATCATTTATGTAGATTAAAAAGAGGTTTGGTCCGAGGAGTGAACCCCAGAGGACGCTCTGTTGACCTCGGGGGCTCCGGAGGACTGGCCATTGATAACTACCTTCAAGGACCTACCTGATAGGAAGGATTTTAGGATCGAGAAGACCTTTCCGCCGATTCCATAACTGGAGATCTTAAGTAAGCTTTGTGATGGTAAGCCTTTGTGCCACACCTTGTCGAAGACATTTAAGATATCTAATGCTATGGTCCTTGAGGTGTGTTTGTTGTCAAGAGCCTCACTGATTCTGTGATACTAGTCAGAACGTCGGAAGTGGATCGGGCCGACCGAAACCTATACTGCACGTCGTTGAAGAGATTTTCTAGGCGCACAGTGACCCTATTATGGATTATGGCTTCAAAGAATTTGCAGATGATATTGAGGAGACTGATGGGTCTGTACTGGGAAGGGGAAGATCGCATGCCCAATTTCTTGAAAACCGGGCATACACTTGACACTTTGCACAGGCTTGGGAAAGATTTCTCCTTCAAGCAGCGTTTGAATAACTTTGCTAGGATTGGGGATAATTCCAGGCCAATGTTCTTAAGGACAACCACTAGAATTTGATATTGTTACAGGTCCTATGTCTGTAACTGGGTTTGAGGGATATTCATACCAATTTCCTTTCTGTAAAAGTGTATATGTTGGCTGGATCTATCATGGCGAATTTTATATTCAGTAGGTGCTAACACCGTGCAACCTGATACAAGATGGTCAATAGTTTCTAGATATTTTTTTTTGTTCTTTTCTAGGTGCTTGAGGGCTTCTTATTGATTATGGCCTCAAAAAGATTGCTGATGATACGGAGAAGACTGACGGGTCTGTACTGGGATGGGGAATATCGCGTAACCTCGTTCTTGAAAACCGGGCATACCCTTGACACTTTGCACAGACTTGAGAAGGACTTCTCCTTCAAGCAGTGGTTGAATAACTTTACAAGGATTGCAGATAATTTCGGGCTGATGTTCTTATGAACAACTACTGGAATTTTGTCTAGACCAGTGGCTTTCTTAGGGTCAAGGCCTTTGATAAGTTTGGAGACTTCTCGTACTGCGATAGTAATATTACTGAGGTTGTGCTAGGGGAGTCTTGGCAACTTGGGGAAGAGATGTTTTTTATCATCTAACGTTGGGTTAGAGGCAAAGATGAAGGCGAAGAGGTTCGCCTTATCTGTCGAGGATGATATGTCCTCGGAGCCATATATAATTGTGGGCACAGCCATTTTACTTCTGTTCATGATTTGATTGGGATCTTCCAGAATTCACGGGATCCAATTTGTTTCTTTGGTTTGGACTGCTCGGTGCGTAGCTGCACTTGGCGTTTTCTAGAGCTTTTTGCGGCAATTGCGGGCAGTACTGAATGCAATGAGGGCCGAACTACATAGCTCCTTGCGGTAGATATTGAAGTAATGGTTACGGTGAAATGTGGCTGAAGCGTATTCAGAGGTCAACCAGGGTTGAATGTTTTTTTGCTGAAATTTTGTTTTGGGTATAAAACTCTCCATCCCAGAAAGGATCAACTCAGAAACAAGGTCAGCAGTTTTACAGGCAGCGTGCTTGAAGAAGATTGGTGGGGGGAGCTTACATCATGTAGGATACCTTCACAGAGTGAAAGATCGTTCGATATAAAGGTACATCAGGGGATGCCTTAGGTTTTGCATCAATCTGGACACATAATAGGGAATGGTTTGACGTACCTAGTGAAGGTAAAAATTTTGATAAGCATTTACCAGTGTAGGAGGTTAGGAAGAGGTCAAGGAGGTTCGCCTGATGTCCCATCGTGTCCGGGACACGGGTAGGTTCTCAGATGATCTGGGTTAGCTCATAGGCGAAGGAGAAGTCTCTGCAAAATATGCCTTCAACATCGCTTTTGTTGGAGTGGACTAACCACTCTTTATGATGAATATTGAAGTCACCGCAGATATGAAAGCTGGCCGAAAGGAAGCGAGTGAGGATATTATTAATCTTCTCAAATATTCGATCGAAGATTAGCATTCCTTCGTCCTGTGGACGGTAGAGAGCAAAGGCGAATGTCGTACTATGGATAAGTGCCACGCGAAAGCACATATGCAGGAGATCTGGTTTCTCGTTCTTTTTTCGCGTCCCAGGCACACGTAAACTCGTCCTTCATGTAGGCTCCATATCCTTGACCGTATCGATTTAGGTGGTCACGTTTGGCTATAAGAGGTGAGTAGCCCGGGATTGTGAACTCACCTAGTGGACATGAAGTGTTGATGCCGGTTTCAGAAAGTAACAGGAGATCTTGTTTAGATTGGAGAAAATGGTGTCCCACTTCCAGAAATTTGGATCAACATATATAATATATAATAGCTATCTAAATAACACTCATAGAGACGTTATGAATAATGTATAAACTGATTTGTGGTGTTATTATCAACAAATATATATATATATATATATATATATATATATATATATATATATATATATATATATACATATATATATATATATATATATGTATATGTAGTCCGATGAAGTCCGAGAAGACAAAACTTCCACAATATTGTTCTTGATATATAAAAATATATATCGTTATCTCATATATATATATATATATATATATACATATGGGGAGGATGTATGTTGACGGGAAAGCTCGGAATAAAGTATTCCGAGTATTCAAAACAACGCAAAAATGTGGGTTTGTATATAGTGACTGTTGAGGCTAATATGCAAGACTGTTCGGTAAATCAAATGGAGTTATTTCAGTCACCGTGACTTTATCTAAAAATAAATACGCTTAAATTCACCTTCATCCATGCCATGCGCCAAAGGCTTAGTGGTAGACTGACGCCAATTCAGTCAAGTTTCGATCCTAGCTAGAGGCAACCAGATGTCTAGCCACACTGATGAGCTG
Organism: Acanthosepion esculentum; assembly: GCA_964036315.1. Lineage (NCBI taxonomy): Eukaryota > Metazoa > Mollusca > Cephalopoda > Sepiida > Sepiidae > Acanthosepion > Acanthosepion esculentum. The sequence goes on along the minus strand of OZ038496.1, from coordinate 32,742,622 downwards.
TGATACAGCGAAACAGTCTATCTGTGAATGACTATATATATATATATATATATATATATATATATATATATATATATGTATATATATATATTTATGTGTGTGTGTGTGTATAAATAGATACTTATATAGATATATATGTGTGTGTGTGTGTGTGTGTGTGTGTGTGTGTGTATAAATAGACACTTATATATATATATATATATGTGTATAAAAAGATACTTATATATATATATATATATATATATATGTGTGTGTGTGTATAAAAAGATACTTATATATATATATATATATATATATATATGTATGTATGTATACCAAAGGAACAGTTTATAGCCTCTGGTCGTCCGATTTGATTTATTGCCCCTCTTATCCTCCAAAATGACACAGCATTCCCTTAAACACACACATACTGTATGTATGCATATATATATATATATATATATATATATATATATATATATGGCGGGTGAAATTTGCAATATTTATAGGGAAAAGTGTTCAGGATAAAGCGCTTTTAGCAATAAACAATGTGGTCATACGAATTAACACTGCACGGTGCTGATTCTTAATTACACTATAAAATCATCCTTGACAATGGTCAAAAGTATAGCCGAAAGCGCTCGGAATTTCAGAACATTTGGACAGTGTCCAGAAAAGAAAACACTTGTTCGAATACAAGAAAAATTAAATAAAAAATTTAATCTCAGTACCTTGGCTGTCGTTTTTTAATGAAACATGTATAAATGAGGGATTGCTGCTTAAATACACAATATATATATATATATATATATATATATATATATATATATATATATATATATATTATGGAAATAAAAATGGTCGGCTGGTCTATTTTTTTATTTTTCCTATTTTCCTTTTAATCATGAATGGTAAAGCACGTCTTGCCATTTTTATTTCCATAATAAAATTTTGTACCGACAAGAAAATAATTATATATATATATATCTATATATATATATATATATATAAAAGAGAGAGAGGGTAACAAATAAAATAAAATTTTCATCTATTTACCGCAAGTCTAATTTTTGCAGAGATTATACCCACTCGTTTATACGAGGTGATTTGTAAAAAGTGATGAAAAATGTGTTTCTGTGAATTTGCAATATTTCAACTGTTCTTTTTTTTACTGCTTATGCAGCGTTCTAGATTTCAAAGTTCACAGGTTCTTTCAGGGTTTTTTTTTTTTTTAGATGTAAGAGGAATAACTTTTTTGTAAAGTAAAAAACAAAATCAAAAACAAAACGAACAGTTGTAATGCTTTAAATTCACAAAAACACACATACATACTCACAGAAAACTTAGCCCCCTGAAGATGGTCTCCGATGAGATTAAAAGGACTTTGGAAAATAAAAACTATTCGAAAGAAAATGTTGGGATATTTCTTACTCAATTTTTTAAGTCTACCAAAAACTTAATCCGCGAACTTGTAAGGATCACAACGAAAATTAATCGACATGATATGGATAAATTATTCAATCAAACCTGTTTGAATGAAAATATGCTGACTAAATATGCAATATATATATATATATATATATATATATATATATATATAGATAGAGAGAGAGAGAGAGAGAGAGAGAGAGAGTGAGAGAGAGAGAGAATATTTTTCTAAATTTTTAAGAATACTGGGTAGTTAAAAAAATTATATAAAAAGGCGCTCAGGTTATATTCCTTAAGTAATTTTTACAGATATATCTACCGTAGAAAAATTATATAAACTTCCGTCTGTCAGTTAAGATGTCACCACCTGAAATAAACACCCATTGCCGTGCTAAAAATTGGATTTCTGTGATATTTTAAACTTAAAATAGGTAACATTTGTTTAAAACCAGATTAATTAAACTTTAAATCATAAATGTATATTTTATTTTTGAAAGTTTTTTTTTTAAAAAAGAGGATTACATGTGATGACGGATGGCTAAAAATGGCGTAAAAATCAGCGATTTTAGTGATTTCAAAATAAAAACACTATCAAATCTATTTAAATTAGTATTGAAGTACAGAAAGTATTTTGTTTGCTGGAAATATCAAACTTAATTTAACAGCTTGAAATTAAAACTAAAATAAAAGCTTCAAGAAAGACGTTTCATTTTTTAAAATTCGTTTAAAACATAAGTGACGCCTTTCTGTGGAGGCATCTAAATCTATAGCATAGATATTGAAATTAACTTTTTGAAACTTTCTATATATACGGGACGAAAGAAAGATATAATCTCAAAAAAGCAACTTCTTTTTATGTGCCGTCTCCCTTCAGAACGTAGGTGATCATGGTTCTCCACTCCCCTATCCCTTGTAGCTCTCAATAAGTTTCGTGCCTCTGCCAACTCCCCCAGACCACGTTCTGTCTTCCACTTCCTTAAGCCCGCCAGGTATGTCATGTGTTGTTTTCTTATGTCTCTCTTTCCCTCTATTCAACCTGTGTGTATCAAATTCCCCAGGCCCTCCTTTCTCATTACGTGTCCCAGAAATTTTATCTGCCTCTTACTGATGTTAAGTATAAGCCTCCTCCTTGTTTGCTCTCTCCAAAACCTCATCGTTGCTCACACGCTCGGTCCATGATATCCTTAGCATCCTTCCGTAAAACCAGACCTCAGTTGCCTCGAGTCTCTTCTTCATCTTTGAGGATACCGTCCAACATGCGCTGCCGTAAAGGAGTAGCTCAGTACTCTTTGTCACCAAAGAAATCCTGTATCGCAATACTCTGCCCACCTTTTGGAATGCGTCATTGGCTATCCCAATACGTCTCCGGATCTCAGCGTCGCACTTACCGTCCTCCGTCAAAACACATCCCACATATTTAAATTTCTACAGCTGCTTGATTTTAGTGTCCCCAAACAGCAAATCGCCTTTCGGGCTCATCTTTTTACTGATGACGATGCATTCAAACAAGATATTGCAAAAGCTACTGGGATATAACCCTCCAAATCGTGACAGATTCGAATAAGAATCATAGAAGTATCAAAAATGAAACTGGAAACGATTTGTCAGGTAGCCATTAGACAATGTCTACTTGCATTTTGTTAGCTAGAAATAAATTCTACTAAGAATTAATTGTGCAGTTAAAAGCCATTTACACCGGAAAAGATGTCAGATCGTTAGAAAACAATTACAACCATTAGTTCCATGCCAAAAAGGTAGTGCTAATGATTTTATAATCAAGTTCACCCCAAGCAAGGCATTAAAGCCACTCATACACAAGGGGTTACTGGATGTGGAAGAATTATAAAACAGAAACATTACTAAGGAGCGAGAACGAAAGAAGAGTAATCAGGAGAACAGTAGATAGCGATTGACATTGCATTTAAATTTTTAAAGATTAAAGTTGACTGGAAAGTATGGAGCTGGATACTGGATGTGGAAGAATTATAAAACAGAAAGATTACTAAGGAGCGAGAACGAAAGAAGAGTAATCAGGAGGACAGTAGATTGCGATTGACATTGCATTTAAATTTTTGAAGATTAAAGTTGTCTGAAAAGCATGGAGCCGGAAGGGTGTTCCACAAGCGAGAAAAGAAACTTTTATCATAGAACATACGGTAACAACGAGCCAACGCGACCGTATATCGTTGGAACCTCGTCGCCAGTCTAGTATTGCTCTTATATTCATAAAGTCTAGATGCCACAGTGAAGAGCTCATCTGAACAATTACCATGAAAATGTTTAGAGAATAGGCAAAGCGAGGCAACCTTACAACTGTGGAAATGTGACTGGGACGGAGACGATTACTGTGACGATTCCTATTGAAACTTGATAGCAGAAAACATATTAAAACAATTTCTATTAACAAGAAGTCAGATAGCTAAAAACAATTACTGTCGATGTTGGATAGCTAAAAGACATTTTATTCCCCATACGTCAAATAGAAGAGAATTTCTATTAGCAATTCCGTACATAATTAGAGGAAAATTGATCTTATCAATTAGTCAGATTACTAGATGACAATTTCCATTATCAATTAGTCAGAATCCCGTGCCTTGGGCGTCTATTGGGCCTTATACTCACCCCAGACTTCAAGTGGAACATACGATCCATCGCAGGAAAAATGTTCGGTTCCCTGTACAGCTCCAGTAACTATCTGACTCTCCTCCTGCTCTCCTCTGCCTTTACAAGATCCAATCAGGCCGAAAATGGAGAGTACTGTGTTCATATTTTGGACAGGAACTGCCCAGTCCTCGCTTTCTAGGCTCGATAGTCCAAAAGCATCTACGAGCCCTTGTGGGTGACAAATCATTTCTCACCCTGCGACCTCTCTCTCTCACAGAGTAGAAATGGCGAGCCACTCACTGCTCTATCGTTAATTCCATGGAAAGTGCTTGGACGAACTGCATTCCTTCGTTCTGCCAGTTCTTAACTTCACGGCTAGGATCCGCCATGCTACCCACATTATAGCAAACCACACACATTCGCTCCGTACTAGATTGGTGAGAAGTAAGTGCCACTGGAACAGCTTCTTTCCACGAATCATTGCTCTGTGGAACCGACTCCTAAGAGGAAGCTTCCCCGATCACAAGAACTATAACCTATATATAAGTCTAGGTTTAAACGTTATCTTCTCCACCTATTAGTATAAAATGTGCTTCTTACACTGTAACCCTCTACCTCGAGATGCCCCCGAGCCTTGTGTTAAGGTGAAAAAGAAAATAGAAAACAATTTCTATTAGTAATTCATTAAGCTTCTTTTACTCTCTAGCCAACTTTGATCTTCAAAATTTTAAATGCAATATCAATCGTTATCTTCTGTCTTCTTGATTCCTCTTCTTTTTATTTTTCTAATTCTTTCACACTCAGTAACCTCTTGTGTCTTAGTGGCTTTATTGTCTTGCAAAGTGTGAAGTGATTAAACAAAAAACAATAAAGAACACAACCAGAAGACAATTAGAGAGCGAGAAACAATTTCTGTTGCCAATTAGATAGTTGAAGATAATCTCTGTTAAAAATTAGATAGCTAGAAGACAATTACTATTAACAGTTAGATAGCTTGAAGAAATTTCAATTAAACTTTTGTGTACATATTTAAAAGACTGCTACTACCACTAATAATTAGAAGACAATGATTACGAGCACTTTATCGAATAGCTAAGAAACAATTACGACTTACAATGCAAAAGAAATCAACTCCATTTACAAAATGCTTAATTGTCTGTACTGTCAGTTGTGTCTGATTCGTATATTTGGTAAAACTTCTTGTCTGCGATGGAATCAAACTAAAATATGCAATGTTCTGGTTTGCTCGAGTCTGTAATACGGACATTCCAAGATTTCGTTATGCCGAGCGTTGTCACAGGAAAATAAATGTGACGAGAAAAGAAAAAGATTAATACTCAAGAGCAGTCTACTATGCAACATTTACAACAAAAATAAAAAGAGAACACTAAAACTAGTTTTTCTTCTTCTTTGTGACGCCCCTTTAGGATGTGAGTGATTATGGCTCTCCACAACTTCCTATCCTTTGTATCTCTCAGTAAGTTTTGTCTTTTTAGCATCACTTCCATTCCCTGTTCTGCCATCCATTTACACAAGCTTGTTCGGTAGGTTACTTGCTGTTTCCCCCTGTCCCGTCTTCTTCGATATGCTGTGTCCCTTCAGGACGTGAGTGATTATGGATCTCCACAACTTCCCATCCTTTATATCTCTTAGTTTTGTCTTTTCGCCATCACTTCCATACACTGTTTTGTCAGCCATTCACACACGCTTGTTAGGTCGGTTACTTGCTGTTTCTCTTTGTCACTCTTACCTTCTTCTTCCATATGACGTGGCCCTTCGATTTTCCCCTTAAAATCTTAAATTTCGAATTGTACCCAACAGGGGTTCTACTTCCACATGCCATGCCTCTTCTGGGTGTCTCAGTTATCTCCCTTTAATACAGATCTCCAAGTTTTGTTCACCACTGCAGTAGTTGAACTCACAACTATTTGTGTCAAGTCACTGGATTCAACCAACGCTTTTATCCACTGGGCCATGTGCCCTTGAGTAAAGTTGAGTTAAAGGGAGATAAAGGAGACATATGGAAGAAGCATGACACGTGGACCTAGAACAATCTATCCCGCTGGATGAAATGAAGGTTTCAGTTCGAAATTCCAATCACCTGAAGAAGGCTGGAGCGTACAACGGCCGAGACGTCGTGAATATGACCATAAAGATGAGGACAACAGTCTGAACAATGTAAATAATGTAAATAAAAGAAACATTTGAAAATAAATAACCCTGTCTTATACTTTACTTACGAATTCAAAAATAAAATCCCTTTCCTTGACGAATTAGTCGATGCCAATAGCCGTAATTCTACCATCTCTTATAAAAAAACACACACACAAGCAGAATGTCATGATTACTTAACTGCAAAAGTGAATGCCCAGACAGACACAACCTAGCAGTTATATTAAAACAAAAAAACAAACATGATTTACCGGTCTGTTATATAGGAATAAAGCTGCCCACATTTGAGTTTGAACATAGATCGCCATTAGCAAACACAGGCGATCCCATTATTGAATCAACTGGACCACGTGACCATAGAGGAAACGCATAAGTAGGAAGCCGCCTGACGTCCAAATGATCGCTATGTCTAGTCTATCCTCTATTACTATACGGATCGCTATTTCTACTCTATCCTCTATTACTATACGAACCGCTATTCTCTTCACTATACTATTTCTCTATTCAGAACACTATACGGTGGTTACTATTCAATCGAGTATTATCGAACAAGTGTTATTAGTACGAGTGTTATTCGAAGGCGTCTGACACCAGTATTGTTCAACGGCGTTACTATAGTTGTATCTGCGATTACAAAGTCTCTACTACAACGAGCATTACGAAAGTGACAACGAGTGCTCGTTGAGTTACAAAACGGGCCAAAATCATTTCTTTTTCGAACATATTATTCTATAAAGAACTTCTTAGCAACAAACCCGAATCAACAATAATTTGCCTGATCACGTCGTTGACGAACAAATAAAATTTGTCTTAAAGAAATTTTGAAAATTAACGCCCCTCCCTGATGCAAACAAAAATAAGCTTAGTGTATCTTAACCAGATGCGCCCTAATTATAAACAGGATGAAAAAGCAATTAAAAACATAATTCAACGGTACATATTACTTAACGATTCTAACAAGTAACTAGGATTTATCATCTACTATAAAACACCGGGCCTCATAAACCTTATATAAAAATAATGTTGTCTATAAATTATCCTGCCTCTGGTAGATAGCATCGCCAACACTAATAATCAAAAAGCAGCAATAAATAAATACATTGGGCACACTGGCACCATACTCTCCCGCAGGTTAACCTGTCACATGTGGAAAAAGTGCAATCTGTGCACACATCAATCATGAACAACCAAAATATAACTATCAACAAAGACAAATATTAGTAGATAACAGAAAAATATTCTATAGCACCAGTTGTAAGGCAAGATTAAAAACTATAGAAGCTATTATTATACAAAATAAACAGTCCTCAGTAAATAAAATATCATTCAACACAGGAGACGGTATCTTGAAGTACATATTATACAATTAATGTCCGCACATAGTATATTAGTATTAAAAATTATAAAGAATGGTAAATAAAATAAATGAATAAATGCATAAATAAATAAATAAATAAATAAATATATACATGTATAATCCAGGCAGGTTTTTACATATACGACGTGTATGTCACTCTTTCCCTGCAGCACTTCATCACCTCCCTGTACCATAACTCTAATGCTATAACACAATATAGACACAGTCGTCTTCACATATTGTATATATTTTCAATGGTTGTAACCGATGGCAACTGTGCCGGATAGAAAAGTTATCAAACATCTTACAGAGTATATTAAGTATAAGTGACATCATGTTGACAGGAAACAATATTGGCTTCACGTTGCCAAAATGACACATGAGATTTTGAACAATGTTCTATAAATATCAAATCATTGTGAGCAATTCGAAAATTAAAAACAAAGTTTTACGTACAGACAAAAATTAGTCAGGTTCATAGTTTCCATTGTTTTTAACTACCCGACATAAATTTAACCATACAGATAGAATTAATACAGGGTGTCCCTAAAGTTCGTGTGCTCTTTTAAAAAATTATAACTTTATTTGTATTTGCGATAGAAATAATTTGTAAAAAGGATTAGAAAGAAGTAAATCTATACATTTTAAGGTTTTATTGAAAGTTTATTTAAGTTTCCACATGTCCTCCATCATTAGCAATACAAAGAGTAATATTAAGTATAATTGGGATCATGTTGACAGGAAACAATATTGGCTTCACGTTGCCAAAATGACACATGAGATTTTGAACAATGTTCTATAAATATCTGGTCATTGCTAAAGTTTGTGACCAATTCGAAAATTTAAAAGAAATTTACGCACACACAGTGATTAGTCAAATACATAAACTCAATTGTTTTTAACTACCCGAAGTGTGTGTATATATATATATATATATATATATATATATATATATATAAAGAACCTATAAGTTCTGTCTGTTTAATATTTTATTATATGTTTTCAATTTTTGGATAAGGTGTTCAGTACTGCACTCGACCTGTCCACAAATTATTTGTTATAAAAAAAAAAAAGATTTACAGAGTCCAATTAATCTCTTCTTCGGACATATGATTCTATAAGGAACTTCTTAGCAACATTAAACAAACCCGAATCAACAATAATTTCCGTGACCACGTCGTTGACGAACAAATGAAATTAGCCTTAACGAAATTTAGAAAATTAACGCCTTTCACTGACGCAAACAAAAATAAGCAAACCATTAACTTATTCTATCGTAACCAGATGCGCCCTAATTATAAACAGGATGAAAAAGCAATTAAAAACATAATTCACCGGTACATATCACTTAACGATCCTAACAGACACCAAAGATTTATCATCTACTATAAAAAGGTTAAAACATTTAATTTAATTATTACCAACAACACCGGGCCTAAAAACTTCCAACCCCACCCCAATATGTAAAAATAATGTTGTCTATGAATTCTCGTGCCCCTGGGAGATTGCATCCCCAGCACTAATAATCAAAAAGCAACATTAAATGATTTAAAGCAACATTGCGCACATATACACAACATTCTCTCGCAGATTCACCTGTCACATGTCAAAACTCAGAGCATACATCGACTAGCATATTATGAACGACCAAATTATAACTATCAACAAAGACAAATATTAGTAGATAACACCAAAATACTCGACGGTACCCAATCCAAGGAAAGGCTGAAACACCTTGAAGCTATTATTATAGAAAATTAAACAACCCACATATAATAAAATGTGATTCACCACAGGAGACGGTATCTCGAAGTGAGTATGATATAATTAATGTGCACACATACTATATTAATACTAAAAATAAAATAGAATAAATAAATCGCATTCTTTTCGTGTAGTCTCGTTCCCAGAAGCCGTCACGCTAAACCATTTCAAACGTCCATCTTCCCAAAGAATACCAGGATGCAAATAAAGGAATTCTAACTAGCACACAGACACCATTTCGGTTGTTGATAATGACTGCGATAAACGAAATTAGTCCAACAAAAAATAACAAAATATGATTTGGTTTGGTTTGTTTTACAGCATATCAACCTCAATGGGTTATTTAATGCTGACAAAATGCTTTTTCTGGTAATATTTTATTTTATCAAAAGTCTATTTCTGGTAATATTTTCCTTCAAAAATGTATTGCTGGTAATATTTTTTTTCAAAAATGTATTGCTAGTAATATTTATTTTTTAAAAACATTGTTGGTAATATTTTTTTCAAAAAGTTATTGCTGGTAATAATTTTTTAAAGTGTTTCTGGTATTAAAACCTATTTTTACACTTTCATAGTGTTTTTACCCCAGTTTCGGCGTTAAATATTTGCCCATAGTTGGGACCCTAACAGGTACTACCACCCCGGGTCAGAGTGGACCTGGGAACACCAGCAATTAAGAGGTGGTTCCCCGCTCCTCAAAACCTCCTGATCGTGCTATAGGACATAGTTTATCGTCTTACCCAGGATGCGGATGACGTTTATCGTCTTACCCAGGACGCGGATGTAGTCTTTAGTCATACCCAGGACGCGGATGTAGTTTATGGTATTACCCAGGACGCGGATGTAGTTTATCGTCATATTCCGGACGGTAGCAAAATATGAACTTCGGACAGTTTATCCGTGAACTCGAGCAGACTATTCAATAGGTTATCCGAAAAATGGAAAAGTATAATAAAAAAAAAAAAAAGAAGAATCAGGCAGACTTTGTCGGTTCGTTTTAAACAAAACTTGCCTGGATATATATATATATATATATATATATATATATATATGTATATATATATAAAGAGAGAGAGAGAGGGACAATGAATTCAAAACCTACGGAGGATCGTTTGGGGAGCTTGTGGCACATAGTGCACCAGGTCTCTGTATTCGGCCCTTCAAAAAGTGTGGATGGTTCTGCACAAAACCTTCACCACTATAATCAAATCTCATGTGCTGGTGTCGGGATGTTGGTTCCTAAGAACTGATATGCTTGACCCTCATTCGTGGAATTCGACGGGAAAAAATCGAGTATATATATATATATATATATATATATATATATATATATATATATATATATATATATATATATATATTTTATGAAATGGACAAAGTCCGACAATTTCATAATGTGTGACGTCATTTGTTTACATTTGATACGCCATGAGCAGTTATGAATGTACGTGAGAGATTCATGGAAGATTGAAGTTTATAAGCAGTAAATTCGACCTTGCCAACCGAACGATCCTTAGTGGCCGAAACGGTTAAGGCACGTCAGGCTATATGACGGTTCCGTATAGGATACAGGTTCGAATCCTGTCGTGTAAAGGCCGGTAAATGTTATTTAATACTGTTTATTATAAACAGAGCATTTACTTAAATACTTGTATCTATAAAAACAATGTTAAACATAAAAATGTCTTTAAATATATATATATATGTGTGTGTGTGTGTGTGTGTATTTTCTATAGCAGCACTCCATTCCAGTAATCAGGAAACGGTTTACTCTTATTCGAACCAACTGCGATGTATTATCTTACTATATATATATATTTTTTTTTAACTGCTCAGTTTCGTATCATAACGTAAACAAAGAAATTTCTAAACTATCTTTTACGTTAGAATACGAAACTGATGAGATATTTCGAGAGTCTGAGAAAGATTTTTGATTATAAGGCCCTGTTCAACATTGCTTGATCGACGGGGCATTTCGTGACCGAGTCGTTCTAAGCCACGTCGGATCCAACGACAGTTCTCCTGTTAATGGTGACGCAAGTTCGAATTCTTCTGGAGAACGCATATTTCTACTCAAATGTGGGTATCCACTAAAAATAACGTTTAGGTAATAAAATCTATCAGATTAATAAATAAAAATCCATAATTTCATCATATACATACATACATACATACATATATATATATATATATATATATATATATATATATATGTAATATGAATTTTAAAATTGAATGGCGATGTTTGAACGACATCTTCCAGCATAAAAAAGTATATATTTATATTATAAAGTTTTTGCGACGGACAGAATTTGTCTGTTTTAAAAGATAGATCACTGCACGAATTCACCTCAATATATGTGTGTGTGTGTGTGTGTGTGTATATATATATATATATATATATATATATATATATATATATACATATATATATACACACACAAACTCCGCCAGTGTGGAGTAGAAGAATGGGAAGGTTTTGGAAGATGAACAAGTGGGTAGGGGGGCGAAAGAGACAATAATAAAAATGGAGGGAAGTGTGCGGGCAGGAGGGACGTGGGGGTAGTGGTGGGGTTGAGTGCGGGGTGGGGGTGTAGGGGAGACGGGTAACCAGAATCGACATAACAAATTGTTACTTTTAGATTTTATTACTTATTGGGAACGCCCAAGCCGTGGCTCGTCTTCAGCGTAATCAAAAGTTAATTAAATGAATTTTTCACTCGACACACAAAATGTTTTCTTTCGATGCAAGTTAATTTCCCCCCAAAATAAATTAGAAAACGTTCCATTCGAGCAAATATAGAGGATGTGGTGAGGGAGGGAGGGAGAGAGAGAGATAGCGAGAGAGAGAGAGATAGCGACTTGGTGGGGTTGAATGACAACTGGCGGTGATGAAAACGAAAACGTCAAAGTCAGTTACAATATCAGTACTTTACTTTCGGTAATTCCAAAAAAGAGAACACCGACTCTGTGTGCGCATGTGCATACGCGTGCGCAGATTTGTGTTTAAAGTTAACGCGTTGGATTTTTCCGTAATTTTGTGTGTTCCGAAGAGATTTACTGCCCTCCGAGTTTTCAACACTCTCATCCGTGTTCATTATTAACGTAGCTTGTGTACGTGTGAAGGCAGTTTATTTTTACGTCGTCTAATTAGAAAAACGACGCGATAGACATTTGCTAAATGTTACTCCAGTTAGACACAAGGCCACAAATTTTAAAATCTCCTTGATGATAACCCCTCGCGAGTTAAAATGAAATGGCCACTGTTCTGGGAAATTATGAGACCTTGTGCAGAAGTTGCATTTGTCCAAGAATCTATTTCCTTTAAGTTACTATTGTTTCAAATTGGATATATTTATGAATAAAAGAGCGCTCGATGTGGGGAACGGAACAGTTGTAGGTATAAACACTGCATAGCGACTGGCAGTTTTATCTTAGACGATTAACAGATTATCTGACGTTCGCAAGGGAGTGAAAGCGATAGTTTATATCTAGAGAGGTCGAGAGACGGAAGAAAAAACAGATGTAAGATTATTATAGTCCAAGTAACTTTTTACCATGCATGTGTTGAGGGGGCATCTCGAGGTAGTGTAATGGTTAGCAGGCTTTTTTCGCTAGATCAGTTTCGACTGAATAGTAAGTTCGATCATCACTGGGTGCTCTTCAACTTCGGCCTTTTGCCACATCTAAGCTGCACCGAGAAAATGATTTACGTCACCTCGACGTGGTGTAATGGTAAGCAAGCTTGTCTCGCTAGATCAATTACGACTGAATAGTAAGTGCGACCATCTCTGGGTGCTCAACACTTTCGGCCTATCTATGAGGTTTGTTCAAATTTTTGTTCCGTGAATTAGGCCGAGAACGTTTTAATGGGCAACAAGGAAGTTTTTAGATGTCCCCTCGGGGATGCACCGTGTCTTGAGTGACTATTGGATCTTAAACTCATCTCTGACCTCAAGTGTAACTCGTACATACGATCCATTGCTAAGGATGCAGGAAAAATGGTCGGCTCCCTGCACCGCTCTAGTAAGTACCCGACTCTTCATGCAGTTCACTACCTTTACAAGAGCATGGTCAGGCCTAAAATGGAGTACTGTTGTCATATTTGGGCGGGAGAGGCCCAGTCCTCAGTTTCCTGTTTCGACAGAGTTCAAAAGCATCTCCGGGTCTGTGTGGGTGACGAATTATTTTGTGCCCTCCAGCCTCTCTATTACGGACGGAATATGGCAAGCCTCTCACAGCTCTATCGCTACTTCCATGGAAAGTGCTCAGACGAACTATATTCCTTGGTTCCGCCGTGGCAAAATGGCAAACCTTCACGGCTAGGACCCGCCACATTTCTATCGGTGAGAAGTAAATTCACTTGAACACTTTCTTCCAGCGAACCGTAGCCCGGTCTTCAAATATTTAAATGCAATGTCAATCGCTGTCTACTCTCCTCCTGATTACTCTTCTTTTGTACTCTCCTCTTAGTAATGTCTCTGTTTTCTAATTCTTCCACACCCTTTGTATCTTTATTACCTTACTTGGAGTGAACTCCATTAATATATATATATATATATATATTATTTTAATAGATACAGATATAGATTTATTTAAGTAAATGCTCTGTTTTTTACATTAGTTGGACTATTGTCCTCATCTTTGTCGCCATATTTGTCACAACGTTTCGGCCGTTGTACGCTCCGGCCTTCTTCAGGTGGTTGGAATTTCGAACTGAACCCTTTATTTCGATCACTGGGGTAGACTGTTCTAGTTCCACGAGCCATGTTTGATGGATGTCAGTTATCAGTTATCTCCTGCTAATTTACCCTCTGAAAGTTCTCCACTGCCTTAACCGGGTATTGAACTCACACTCTTTGGGTCTGTCACTGGATCTAACCAACGCCATGTGAATTTCTGGGTATTATAAACCTAATTTTCAGCAACCATTTTTTACCAGTAATCATATTGCAATTTTGCTGTTATCATTGCAAATAGTCCGACTAATGTAAATACTGTACATAATACCTCATCTCAGAAATATAGATAGGCTCTGTTTTATTTTTGTTTTTGTTTTTAATAAGCAGTATTAATTACATTTACCGGCCTGAATGTTCGAGAAATTTCGTAGATAATATTTGCTTCTTTGACAGGAATCGAACCTGTAACCCCAATGGGAACCATCATTTGATCTGAAGTTACCCATTCCGCCACAAAGATGTGTCTGTTTAGCAAAGTCCGAATTACTGCTAATAAATAGTAATTCTCAGTGATATGTGCCTATCCTGTCGGGGAAGCACATATTTTCTACGAAAGGTCTCGAACATTCAAGTCGGTAAATGTAATTAATACTGTTTATTTTAAAAACGTATTTACTTAAATAAATTGTGTCTATCAAAATAACGACGTATAAACAGAAAATTTATTAAATAAATGTCGGACATAATCCATTTCATAATATATATATATATATATATATATATATATATATATATGTGTTGAGAGAATAGGAATCGAGATTTTCAGAGCAAATGCCACCTCTCCTTTGGACGGGTTCGATATATAGACCACTGGAGGATTAATAAAAGTTAGGGAAGAAGGAAACGAGCCCCAACAAGTTCTTTTACTTAGGGCAATCCGTTAGCCTTATTAGTGGTCATGGCCTTCGAAATGCTTAGTTATATATTTATTTTTTGTTTTATTCATTTATAGATTTTGTTTATTTCTCATATATATATATAAATATATATATATATATATATATATATATGGCCTCATGATTGCGTTTAGCATTAAACAGATTGTCTCCTCTGTGAATTGACTTTAACCTATAAATATAGCATCCAATAAAATATATTTTATCATATATAGTTATATATCTAAATCTATATATATATATATATATATATATATATATATATATAGATAGATAGATAGATAGATAGATAGATAGATGTATATATTTATGACATTAAATGACGCCACTTAGTATCCTCTACACACACACACACACACACACACACGCACACACACACACACATATTTAGATAGATATATGATCTGGTTTAACGAACCATCTTGTCATGTCCCAATCTATCCACCAGAAAATTTAGATTGCAATTTTAAAAAGGTAATTCAAAATAGAATGTTTTCTGATGCAACTTGCTGCTGTTAATTAGAACAAGTTTTTTGTTCATGTCTTCCACCCCGAAAATTTAGGTGAGGAGAGTAGCTGAAATTAATAGTCACCTGAAGTCATTGAGGACATTTAAATTGATAAAATTTTTCTCTTAAATATTTTTATTATTATCATTATTAAAATGTTACGTTTATGATTTTATAGCTTTTATTATATTACTCTTTTATTATTATACTCTTTTGAAATATATATTGCAAAATCGTTTAAGCTTAATAAAATATTTGAACTCTCCCTCTCTCTATATATATATGTATGTATGTATGTATGTATGTATAGGGCCGAACACCCGACCGGTGTGGAAGAGGGTGCAAGCCTTATTGGTGGCGTCGCTCTCTTATCAACATTTACTTATCTACAATTGATATTCGTTACAAAATAAACTAAGCACAAATGGCGATTAAAGGATGAAACATTATCACGGACTTTGATATCATTCTAAGTTCTTTTTTCGTCCAAATCCATGAATTTGTTTTGCCATGCGAAGTCTAAATAAAATAAAAAACATTATATAAAATTAACTCTTTTTTTTATCCATAATGTTGAATATGTTAAAATTATTCGAGTTTTTAACAAGTAAAATCTCAAGTTGATGGCCGCTAAAACATTGATTTATTTAAGGTGGAATTATCTATTACGACATGTCTCTAATTTGTATTTTGAGACTCTATATAAAATTCATTATTTTCATCCATAACGTGTTAATGTGTTAAAATTATTCAACTTTTTAACAAGAAAAGTTGATGTTAAAAACTGTGCTAAAACATTGTTGATGCATTTAAGATGAAATGATCCATTATGACATGTCTCTAATTTGTATTTAGATATATTGTATTTATGTTCAGTTTTTTTCTAGTTGAATTGTTCACCTATATTTCATACGATCCATTATTGGACAAAATTAGGTGACAATAAAATTTGAATTTTATATGAATGCCACCTCATGAAAATTGAGATTTACTAGAATGTGGGGACTACCTATCCAAGATTCGGAGGTAGGGGACATGAGACCTTTACACCGGCCCTTCCTGGGGCTCTAGTACATTATACTTAATTGTAATCCCGATTTAGTTCTGGTATGAACCAATAAAGTATCTCATATGGCAAGTAGCATATAACCGCACTCGCCTCTACTCTAATAGAATATGGCACAAGACCGGATTTAAAGTGGGCGACTCCACATATAAACTGTTTTTAATATTTCTTTTTCATATCATTTTCTTTCAGGACGCAAACGATCAAGGCCCTCCACAGCTTCCTTCCCTCTTTATTTTCTGTGAATTTTCATGTTTTCTTGCCTTCCTTAGAGTTTGGTTTTCGTTTTCCTTCTCTTACACTGGTTATGACCCAAGGCTAGAAAGTCCAGTCTACCTTACTATTTAACCCATAATCGGGGAGTAGATGGATTCGCTCTTTTCTCAAAGGAAATGCGTACTACTCCTGAACCCCTTAAAGGAGGAGGCAAGCCTGATTGGGCAGTGCTTTGCGGCCCTTGCTTTCTTATATACATTCTGCCTTTTTTCCCTACCTACTTTTATATACGTTAGAAATTAAACTAAACACGACTGACTATTAAAGGATGAACAATTTTGACGCCATTCTGGGGCCTTTTTTTTTTCTCTCGTCCAAATTCGTGAAATTGTTTTGCTCATGCTGAGTTTTTAAAAAAATCTGTATATAAAATTCACTATTCTTATCCATAATGTGTTAATATTATTCAACTTTTTAACAAGAAAAATTGATGTTAAAAATTGCCACAAAACATCGTTGATCTATTTACGATGGAATGATCTATTATGATATGTCTCTAATTTGTATTTAGATATATTGTATTTATTTTCAGTTATTCTAGTTGAATTGTTCACCTATATTTCATACGATCCATTATTGTACATAATTAGGTGACAATAAAATTTGTATTTTATATGAATACTACCTCATGAAAATTGAAATGTAGTAGTGTGGGGTCTCCCTATCCTAGATTCGTGGAGGGGTCAAGACCCTTGCACCATTTTCCTTCTGTTAAGTTTGTACAACTTCCTCTCTAAATTTCGAATAATCCTTCTCAAAAACGACAGTTGTTGATGTAAGACATTTCCAAAACTTTTATAATGCTTGTGTCCAAAGCTTTCAACTCTCATGAGTCATCGTCAGTGTAATTAGTGTATTATGTGAAAAAAAAAAAAAATAGTCGGAAGTAGTGCTTTTACTGGAACGTTGTATTTAAATTTGAAAGAACAAATCCGAAAACGCAGAAAATTGCATATAAAAAAGTACGTTATTACACACGTCCTACGGACTTTGCCGTCATACATGGCGACTGCGACTTCCGTTTTTTTTACGATTTGCTGTATTGAATTCAAATATAACGGCCCGTGAACTTTTCAGCGATCATACTGTATTTACAGTTATACAGTTTACAGTTATACATCCGATTATATTTGTGCTTGGCCCTCCCTTTGTTAGTTCGCACGACCGTTACGCCCTGCCAATACCTCATACATAATGGACTACTTCGTTTTGATCGCGTGGAAACAAGCGAATACACACTATTTGGTTTCAGTGAGAAGATGAAAGAAAGAAAGTAGAGAAGACAGAAGTGGAGAAAGAGAGAATCAGATTAAGTTGATGCGAACAGATACTACACGTTACTCTTAGCCAAAAGGGCCGAGAAGCGATTGTATTTACTTGCCGCCGCACGCTGGCAGGGTGTTACACAAGGTCAGGTTAATATGGGGAATCCGATCGCGTGTACCCGGACCAAGTTAAAAAAATAATCCCATGCCCCGCAACCGTCGGATGCGCTGTCATCGGTATGACTATCGATCACCCCTCTTTAGTGCCATTAGGGGAGGTATTGCCGCGGGCAGCTGTCGCCCCGAGACCGCGCACCTCTCAATAATACAGAAAACAGGGAGACAACGGAGAGCTGAAATGTAGTTTATCCGCCCAAGGTCGGATACTAAACTTTGATCTGAAGCAAAAAGCCGAGAAGCGATTGTATTTAGCAGCGTGCCCACGTCGCCACAGAATGTGACACAAGGTCGAAGTTTAGAATGTGTTTACCGGCAATACCGAGGAAAAATTGCGCAAGCCACCTCGGCATTTCCTCTTTTGGGGACGGCGCCGGGCTATAAACCCAACCCCCTCTCGAAGGAGAAGTATTGCCTGGGGGGAACGCCCCAGCCGCTTGGGTTTAAAATTTTTGATATTCCCCGACTACCCAAAAGACCCAATGTAAATGAATATATATATATGTGTACATATATATATATATATATATATATATGAATATGTATATATGTGTATATATATATATATATATATATATATATATATATATATATATGTGTGTGTGTATATATGTGTATATATATATATATATATATATATATGTGTGTGTGTGTATATATGTGTACATATATATATATATATATATATATATATATATGTGTGTGTGTGTGTATATATGTGTACATATATATATATATATATATATATATATATATATATATGTGTGTGTATATATGTGTACATATATATATATATATATTTGTGTATATATGTGTACATATATATATATATATATATTTGTGTATATATGTGTACATATATATATATATATATATATATATATATGTAATAATAGCTGGCCAATCGTATTCGTGGTTACCCGTCTACTAGGGCGGCTAGCCAATCCCTATTGCATACGCTCGCTCAGGCACATTTGTGTTTGTTCAATACCCACGAAGCCTCCTTGTTGTTTATAGAGCAACTATACTGAGCAGACCTTAGTTCCAATTTCTGGG